>VYZS01089052.1:26658-69177 GCA_013400695.1 Neodrepanis coruscans | reverse complement strand
TAATAGGGGGTCCCTACACAGGTATGGGCAAACTCCATAGTACTAATAAAACACAATGAACAAAAAAGCTTATACACTAAAAAAGTTTACAGACAATTTAACTAGAGACTTCTCCCTCCTAGGTTAAAAGCCTGTGGGGGTCGTTATTTCTGCTCTCCAAATAGTTGAATAAAGGAACACCCCATGAAAAACTATAGTATTTCCCAGTTCTTCATAAAAATGACCCACTACTTTAATAGTGGAGAGTGTTTGCCCTTCAACAGAAAGCACAAGAATTCTCTGTCCTTATCTCCACCCACAAGCTGTCGTATTTTCTCTTCTCTCTTCATCTGAGGAGGGAAGTGACAAAGTGGCTTTTGTGGACACCTGGCATCCAGAGAGTGCCAACTGAGGAAAAGTACTATCAAGCTCCAGTTATATTGTTGTATAAGCCTATTAAATACTTTTTTAAATGTCTGCACTTGGACATCTAAATTCTGAAGTTTACTTCCTATCTGCTAGGTACTATTTTGCTGTGTAGGAGTAATCCTTACAGCAATTATCCCCAGAACACTTCTGAAAGTAGGCATTCTTTCTGCAAGAACTTTCTGCATAAGTAGTTTATGTGCTGAGAGTTGAGGCACTGACAGTAGGTCTGTGCTCCACAAAGGAACACACCACAAAGGTACAAGAGCTGGCAGAGACTGCAGCTACAACAGCAAGATGGCATATCCCTGGATATGAGCACCTCTCAGTAAGAATTCCTAACTCTGAGGCCCCGCTGAACTTGTAAGTTTATGTAGGCCTAAATCCAAAGCCATGCTGATGGGGCCTTCCCAAAATTCCATGAGCTTTATGTCCATGTGAAGAGTGCATAAAGGTACCTAATACATGTACACAGATAAGTACATACGAAGAGAGAGATCAAAATATCTGTGTTAGTTGAAGTTCTCTGTTGTCTTTACTGGAGCTGTATAGACAGAAATGTGGCTTAACTTACATTAATTTAATTCAGGGTTAGGAAGAGTTTTAACAAGGGAGGTGCAACAGCTGAAGTACAAAGCAACTGAGAAAGATTGATAGTAGAGTGACAAAATGCAAAATAATCAACAGAGAAAATTATCTTTCCATGTAATACCTAGTTAAATTGTGGACCTTCTTTGCCAAAATAACCCATCAAAGTCAAAGACAATCAAGAAGCACAAAAAGAGATCAAACTCAAGCATTTTCCTGTTGTTAGCAAGCCCCCTGAATTGTTTTGGCCATATCTGACCACTACAAAAGATAGGCCAACCTTGTCTTCAAAGTTACTAAAGATAAGGCCACTCTTTTTGGGAGAACAGATTAGACATCCAGATTCAAGCCATGTCATGCCATGCCACACTCTCAGGCCCAGAAGGTGGTTATGGGTCTTTTTAAAAAAATCAATATTGGCTCAGTCTTGGAGGACACACAAAGAAAATCTGTACAAACTCTCTTCTTATACTCTTTCTTCAGTTTTTAATGCTCTTCAATTTTGTTTTTATGAGGCAATAAACGTTATTATCAATAGTTATATGAGCAGGAGCTGTGCCTCCATAATATCTTTATGCCAGTTCCACAGAGAAAAGGGAAAGACTATTGCTTCTCCACCCTATGTCCTATACCTAACAGAAGTCCAGTTACTAGGCTAGATACAGCTGTGGTTCCACGCAGGATGGTGTGTTTTAGGATAACAGCAAAAAAACGTAGTGTCAGAACCTTTGTATCCCAAGCTCTTGAAAAAGCACAGTCCACCAACAATTTGCACATTCAGGTTGCATTCTGAACCTTCACAAACAGTCCTGTTTGGTGTAGGTGACAGACTAATTAAAAAAGGTGCCTACCTGCTCAACTGTCGTGCTACACCAAAGTCCCCAAGTTTTGCTACCTTTCCATTGTTGCTAAGAAAAATGTTCTGCAAAAAAAAACCAAAACCTGTATATGAAAGTGAAACATGGCACAGCTTCTTAAGCATATTTTTCACAGGATAAAACAACTCTCTCTCCCGTACTAGTTTTCCTACCTGTGCTTTTACATCTCTGTGTAAAATCTTCTTGTCATGAATATGCTTCAAACCCAAGGAGATTTGCACAAACCAAGTGAGAATCTGCAGGGAAAGTTAAAGGAAACAGATACCTATGAGTTTGTGTGACTCTAATGTCCAATGGGATATCTTACTGAAATATATAAAATAAACACAAAACCCAAAATCTAAAATATGTAGAACACATGCAATGTAAAATAGTAAAAAAAGAATTTTTAAAATTAATGCCACAGACTCTTCCTTTCCAATTAGTTTTATCACAAAACTAAATGGAAATAGATACCTGCTCCACTTCACTTATCCCCATGATGTTTTCACTGACTATGACAGGATATGTAGTTGGACACAGGCTGAAGAATCATGCCGAAGAACAGTAAGAATACTAGATATTTATTTATAAATGAGGGAGTTCAAAAAACAACTAAGACAGAATTGGGAAGTGTCTTCTTTATCTTCAGTGATAGAAATCATACTACCCAGTTATAATATTTGTAGTTCTACTGAATGTGGTCCAGGAAAAAAAACAAACAATAATGATGATAATGATGAACTAAAATGTGGTGAAAGAAGGGAGCTACGAAGAAACTTGCATAATAAGCAAGCAAGATTTATCCTTTATCCATGGCCCTGTACAGCTTTTTAAAACATATTTAACTTCAAATATACATGCCTTCTTGATTAAGGGCCTTTGTACTTAATTCAGAAACAAAACTGCAATATGCTTTTATGTATCTCTATTCAGGAAAATTCATGGACATGTAACACTTTGAGTCAAGTAATAATCTTCTATTTAGTAATGCTTCATATGAAGTAGATGATTTCCTGAATAGGGGCTAACACCACAGATTAGAATGTCTTAGGCACACATTTGAAAACATAATGACATTTTAACAATGTTATGTTAAATTGGGCAATTTGCTTTCCTTTCTTGATTGTCAGTTGTATGTTTAGTTTCTATAATCCATTCCTCTCTCTGTACTTTCTTTGGATATGTATTATTCCATCCCACTGTCAACGGGCTTGTGTGTGTTGGTTCTCTCTTTTGTGTTTTCATGATCTGTCGGTTTATCCTCTCTTTATTTTCTCACATGTTCTCTCTACCTCTAGAATGACTCCCAATAGGATCTTAAAATTCATTGTTACTGAACCAGTAACTCACTTTCAAATGACTTCTATGCTAAGGAATTCCTATTTTCCTACTAAAACAAAAAGAATAGTCACAATACTTTTTTTCTTCGCATCTATGCTTTAAAGTATATTTCCACTGACAGGTTGGATACTGTCTATCTGGTTTCTACATAAAAGTTCATTGTACCTGCAAAAGTAGAAGACTATGCATGATAAATAATCAGAGAGTTCAGTACACTAATTCCCATAAGAGAAAATTTCCTTCAGAAAGCTAAGAGTTAGTAAAGAATACACTAATAAGTAAAGAATAGTTGGAAATTCTATTTCCGTGAACTGCAATACTTATCACACTCATCTATATACAAAATCAAATGTATGTCAACATGGTCCAAAATCAATCAGATATCTGGGCTTGTTTCTCTGTGTTGGTTTAACAATGTAAATGGCATTAAAGTAGTCTTGACGCAAATGAAATGAATGAGAGATTTACCATGGACTTCAGTATAAAGAAGGATATGCCACAATGCAAACAGCACCAACAAATTAAGAACATGTATATAATAAACCTCCACCTAATTTGAAAACACTATTTAAAAGAAAGTCTTTGGCTTTCTTTTGGTTGTTTTTGTGTTTTGGTTTTTTTTTTTTGGTTTACTACTAATTTAAAGAAAAAGTACATCCATTATGGAAGGATCAATGGGAGGAAGGGGAGATAAAAAATGTCATTGCCATACTGCTAATGAATAAATTTCAGATCTTAAAGCAGCGTTAAAAACAAACTCTTACACTTCTACTAAAATTACCAAAGTTTCCTTTAAAAGTTCCGTAATTTTAACAGGCCAGAAAAGAAACAGTAGCTAGTATAAGATAATTCAAACCACATGTTTTAGGTAGTGTGACCTTCCCTCTAAAGATAATTTCTTTCACCTGGTCCTCGTCAAACAGCACTCCATGCTGCATATTTATCCGCTTCATTAAATCTCCACCATCACAGTATTCCATCACAATATATAGCTTGTTCTTTTCTGAAAGGAAAAGTATATTTTTTCCTTTATTACCCATTAACAAAGCCATAAATTATTTTTATTTTATATGATCCTTCTTTCTAACAGTAGTAGTTAACCTCTACCTACTCCTCCATTTCAACTAGTAACTGAGAAAAAATGGATACTTGCAAATGAAACCTGATGCAAAACTAAGACATGAAAATACATTTAAATGGAGATTCACCAAAATAATAAATACATGAGAAAACCCTCAAAAGACTCCACCAGTAGAAAGACAGATGTTTTTATAGGAATGCCTAGCAGAATGCTTCATAGTTGAGGTTTATTCCCAATAATACCTAATTATGGATTTAGGAAAAAGGTTAAAAGTAGACAGTGTCCAAACAGTAGAAATAAACAGCAGGGCCTGCTTAATACAAAAAAAATCACCCAATTCCTAGTCCTCTGGGGTTCAGAAGACTACCTGATTTATATGTTCCTTAAAACATTTACAGTCCTGATTAAAGAAAACAATTTGAATACGAGCTGCAACTACAGCATTCCTTACATAAGGCATTGTTGACAAGACATCAGCAGGAAAAATAAATATAGGACATTAGCTTTAATGGTGAACAGACTTCTTTCTGTCTCTTTTGGTCCTGAAGAATTCTGTATCCTTGAGCGATACTTGAAAATATGGCTCAAGGAAAAAAGGTTAGTACAGCATTATGAGTGATACTGGATCATTGAAAAGACTATGCTGTATCAATGTTTGAAATACCAGTACTGTTTTTACATTCCAGATGATGAAAGACATTTTCAGGTTTACTAATAGTTTGCATTATTATTTATGGTGTCTTTTTGTGCTTGTCTGTTTTGTCTGTGTGTGTATTTATATGCATACATGTGTATGTATATTAGTATATACCTGTGTATGTATATAAAATTTATGTATCCTATTCATATAACCTCATATGTTTATGATGCTTATGATGTGGATAAACAAAATATAAGGAACATAAGGATGGATCTGATGAAATGATCATTCTATTTCTTGCCTATTTGATCAGCCTATTCCTTGCTATACTCAAAAGCTCTCTTCTTCTATTCAAACTCCTAGAAAGTTTCATTAAACTCTGGACTCCTACAGTTCGATTTATGCAGTACAGACACCACTCACACATATAAAGAAGGTAACTGATGACTGAATGTGATGCCTTGTGTCCTTTTTAAGGAGTTGAGGCCTGTTCATATTATTAAGTAAGGGGTTAGGGAAAGGGCTAAAGTTGGTCAGTACTAACAAGGTAGGTTTTCTGACTTCCACTCCTTTAATCATAAGTAAAACAAAAAAAATTAAAAGTAAACCTTGCAATGAAGTATAGAAGGTTACAATATTTGCATGCTTCATCTTGGCCAGAAGAATGACTTCCTTCTCAGAGGCTTCTTTTTCTTCCACAGGCATCTACAAAGAATTAAGAAACTATATGCTATCAATTATATATCTATCTCTTTTCAAAAATTGTAACATCATTGTAACATCAAACTATTCCCACAAATACAAAAATACTGTGTACCAAGGCAATACAGAAATATAAAATACGATGTATATTAAATTTGCATATAAATTTGCATTTAAATTTGCATATAAAATTGTATGCTTGGAAATATATTAGAACATTATTGAAATTAAACCAAATTATAACACTTTACAAACAGGCAAATGTATACCTTAAAACTTTTTACACAAATGCTATTGCTAAGGTACCTGATGAGTAAAGTTAAACTCTAAAGTCTAAACTCTAAACTTCCCTTAAGTACTTGAAGAACATGGTCTTGATGATTCTGAATTCCTCCTGGGGAGGATCATGAAAGAATAAAACAAAAAGGGAAAAAAGTCTTTCCTTTTACGGGTGTTAAAAATTCTTGCAACATTTTGGGCAAACTCTTTTCCCTGTTACATTAAATGGAAAACTTCTATTTACACACACAATTACACACAGAATTAACAAGGTTGGAAAAGACTGTAGAGATCATCAAGCCCAACCTATTACCTAACTTATCAACCTACCCAACAGCATCCCATCATCTAAACCATGTCACTGAGTACACCATCCAACCTTTCCTTAAACACATCCAGAGACAGTGACTCCACCACCTCCCTGGGCAGCCCATTCCAATGTGAAATCACCCACTCTGTGAAAAAGTTATTCCTAATATCCAGCCTAAACCTCCCCTGACGCCGTCTGTGTCCTCTTGTTCTGTCTCTGGGGGCCTGAGAGAAGAGACCACTCCCTACCTGGCTACAACCTCCCTTAAGGCAGTTGTAGAGAGCAATAAGGTCTCCCCTAAGCCTCCTTTTCTCCAGGCTAAACAACCTTAGCTCCCTCAGTCGTTCCCCATAGGGCTGGTACTCCTGCCTCTTCACCAATTTGGTTCACTGTGATCGCACTTTAGTCAGTACTACTTAAAAATAATTTCTCTAGTATCTATCCACAAAAATGTCATCTTGTATTTATAAAAAAGTTTCTTGTATTTATAGAAAAGTTTCTTTTCTCATTCTCAACAAATATTTTTGAAAGGTAATCCTCAAAGATTCAAAAATCATGAGGCGAATAAAACATACTCTAGGACAGAAAATGTCTTACGACTTCAAAGTAGTAATTTTGTGTATCCAGCTCCTGATTCTTGAACAAGTGGGATCCACAGCAATATTTCATTAGCTGCCATTTTTCTATTTGGTGTACATCAAAATTTAGGCTTAGAAATGCATGGGTTTTATTGGTCACAAGCACAGAGAGAACCTATTTTTTATTTAGCTGTCATTACTAGCATATCAGTTTTTTGGGGTTTGAAACTGGAAGTTATAAAGCCCTTTCTAGAATTAATTCTATTATAAATCTCTAATTATTAGAAACTCACTAGTGTGGCCTAGAATAGCAAAAGACCTCTCAAAAGCA
This sequence comes from Neodrepanis coruscans, assembly GCA_013400695.1. NCBI lineage: Eukaryota > Metazoa > Chordata > Aves > Passeriformes > Philepittidae > Neodrepanis > Neodrepanis coruscans. The sequence continues at coordinate 62,062 of VYZS01089052.1, read as the reverse complement.
CGTGGACACTCATTGAAATAGACTGTTGAAACTCTTCTATTGAAATCACAGGGATTTTAATTGCCTTTCTGGAACTATAGCAGTGGTATTCCTCTGATACCTGAGTGAGTGGCCCTAAGCTGCCTCTGCAGTCAATGGGAAGAAAGCAGTTTTATGGCCGAATTCAGCTCTTTCTAAAACAGAAGACTAAAACACATATGATCAACAGCTTCCTAAAAAGACATCACTTCTCTTGTACTCCTTGAAAGGGACTCTAGCCAAGCAGCTCAGATTTGACAGCAACAGAATGAGAATTTAAAATTAGACCAGATGAATTAACCTGCCATAAACATAAGCAAGAACTGGAAAGACTCTGTTGTGAATTATTTTAGTTTTACCTTAGTTAAATTGATCTCTTTGATAACACATGGCTCATTATCCATTTTTCCTTTAGCCAAGAATATTTTGCCAAAAGATCCTTCTCCAATTTTTTTAATGATTTCATATTTATCCATGATGTCTTCGACTTAAAACAGTGGCTAAAATAAAAAGTCTCCAAATTAGTATTGCATGTAGTAAAAGTGCTGCAACATCTGGGTTGGTCCTACTGAAAGAGATTCTACACTTCAAGACCGTAATGTTTATCAAATTTTTATTATTTTTGCTGGTTCTTCCTACAAATATAATTTCCTGGAAGTATGCAAATTATTGCAGATCTGAACTTTCAATAAGCAGCAAGTTTATGTGTGTCTTATAAAGAAAATCCTAGTACACCCTGAAGTTAATACACGAGAAGGCAGTAGAGACTACTATGTAAGATATGTCTTTGGAATGTGTGACTCATTATTTTTTGAAGTTAACAATACTGCTGAATTGTTCTTTTAATGGAAAAATACAGCTTAATCTCTTTCATGTTGATTTAGTTTATACTAATTTCATTTAATGTTGTCAGCAACATGAAAAGCCACTGCATTTTGTAGGAGACCAAGGCCAAGTGCAGTCAGGCATTAGCCAACATCTGGAACCATCTGTCAGGAACAGTGACATCCCTGGGTACCCTGCAGTGGTTCCCTACGAAAACTTGCAAACATAAGTATGAGCAAACACTACAAAACTGTTCTTATTAAATGGTCTGAGTTTTAGCAAGGGAGATTTGCTCATATATCAGCCACTTCCTGCCAGGCAGGCCAAGGAAGCTCTGCAACAGGCTCCCTTGGGAGCCCACCTGGGCTCCATCACTGGCAGTCTCCGAGGACCGCTCTGGCAGTGCAAGCAGGGCATTTATGATTTCGGTCTTTGGGTCAAAGCCAGCTCCTGCTCGCAGTCGCAGGGTGAGAAGCGGCCACTCGGGACAGATGGGCTCCTCACTCCAGCGTGCCGAGCTGCCCCCGGGCAGGGGTGCACTGCCTGCAAGGGCTCAGCCCCGCATCCATAGGCGACACCCCCGCCTCTCGCCGCATGGGGTGGGCACCCCAGGGAGCGGGGGGCGCTTGGGAGGGGAGGGGAGAGCAGGAGGACATAGACCGAGTCACGGGTGGTGGTGTACAGCCATGCTCGGGGCCGGGGGTGGCACAGGGAGGGGATGCCGGCGGGGATTCCGGCGATAGCCGGGCCATCGCCTCCACCGCCCCTCCCGCCGTCCCCATGGCGACGAGACGCGCCGGCGGGCAGCCCATGCCGCTGCCTCCATCCCCGGCAGACCTGCTCGGCCTGGCTCTGCCTGGCCCGCCTCGGCTCGGCTCGGCTCAGTTCGGCCGGGCCCGGGCCCCGGCAGCCGCGGGGGGCAGCGCGGGGGAACGCGGTACCTGCGTACGCTCAGCCGCTTCCAGACCCCGCCCGGCCGGGAGGAGGAGCCGTCCCGGGGTCCGCGCCCCTCCTCCTGGAGGTGTGGTAGCTGCAGAGCCCTTCGGGAGCGGGAGCCTTATTTCCCTCCGCAAACTGCCCGTTCTTCCCACGGAGAGCGGCTTTTGATTTGGATGGTCAGTAACAGGAATGAGGTGATCCCAAAGGAAGTCTCGACTCCCTCAACTTTTTAAGTGTTTGCTGGAAACTCCCATACCAGCCCTATGTGCTACAAGGGAGAAGCAGTATGAACTGGCTCCATACCGAATCTACAGAGTTCCTAAAGCTTTCCTTGTGTATTATTCTCTATATGGACGTTGTCCAGGACGGCTTCCTCAGAACTCCGCCATCAGTGTTTGCGCTCTACTCTGCCACAAAGCTTGCAAAGTGTCTAGCTAGTACCTAGTAGACATCACAGAACCCAAATTTGACATCACCCATTGCACTCCCTGCAGCAGAGGTTGGAAAATTTGTCCTTATTTATGAACAAATTTGCTTCCTTTCACACATGCAATGGCATATAAAAAACCCTTTTCATTGAATTAAGGCAAAAGTTTAGTCTCAAGAATTTTCAGGGGATTAATAATTGCATGAAATAAAGCCTCAAGTATTTAGCATAGCTACATGTATCCCATAAAAGGGCATTCAGACATCATCACTTACTCTTACTCGTATGTATTTGGTTTGTGTGTCAGGGTTTTGGTAGCAGGGAGGAGCTACAGGGGTTCCCCCATGTCTGACAGCCAATGCCAGCTGACTCCAACACAGACCCACCTGTGTCCCTGTCCATGTCCTCCTCTCTCCCCTTCTTTAATCTCTTATCCCAGAAGTACTACCACTGTCTCTGCTGGGCTCGGCCTTGACTAGTGAAGTGAAATTGAGTCTGGGAAGAAGGGAGGGGTGGGAGGAAGGTGCTCTAAGATTTGGGTTTATTTCTCATTACTCTGCTCTGATTTGATTGGTAATAAATTAAATTGATTTCCTCAAGACAAGTCTCTTTTGGCCATGATGTTAATTGCAGAGTGATCTTTCCCTGTCCTCATCTCGACCCATGAGCCTTACATTGCATTTTCTTTCCCCTCCCAGCTGAGGAAGGGAGTGACAAGAGTGACTTTGATGGGCACTTGGTGTCCAGCCAGGGTCAACTCACCACAAAGCTGTTGATTCAGTGTGTAGCCTGGAAGAAAACCTTTACACCTTCTCATAGTGTTACACCATCTCTTTGAAATATGACAAGAGGAAAATTTGAACAATGCTATTACTTGACTGAACATTTTTGCAATGCTATTACCAACTCCAAATAAATTTAATATATGGACTTGTTTAGTTATTTGCAAGTGTTCTATGTAAAAAAAGTTTGTTGTGCATTTTCCATCCTCAGTTTTGTAATACAGAAAACATGCCCACTCAGCACTTGACTGAAATTATTTAATTAATAACCAATTACTAACAACTACTTTGATTCTAAAGACCAGCACACCTAACTTCATTTCTCGTAGGTAAATTCAGATTTTCAGTCACTGTGTTTCAATGCCTTTTCCAGTTCTGACACCCAATCTGGGTCATCTTCTTCAAAGTCCCTAAAAATAAATTTCAAAATGTTATTTTGCAAAGCAAAATACAACTTTACAAACATTTGTCCCTCCCAAAATATCACCCTATAAATAGGATAAATTATGTTATAAATATCAGCACAAGAGACTTATTTCCTGCACCACTGTGGTTAAGGAACAAATAGATGTTCTCTTTGGAATTTACATAAGTTTTATCAAAAGCAAAACCAAATTCATACACTAAGAGACTGCAAATGTGTTGATATTGAGAGCCTGCAGCTGAACAACAGTAACACATACCCAAGTAGTTCATCTCTAAATTCCACAAAAATAAACAATGACATAAAAATTGAAATTCTGAGAATCCAAGAATGACCCCCAAAACATACACACATCTGTAAAATACAGTATTTTTGTTCAGAATGTGCTGATGTTCACTCTGGTCTTTCAAAAACACAAGTCAGTTACTAAAACATAAGTTAGACTGTTTCTACAAATATGTCTATAAGTAGGTTCCAAAGTTACTTTATTGCACTGTGCATGAAAATTTAGGAAGAATAATATACAAATGCAGCAACCATACTACTAGGCAAGGGGGTTTGCTGCTGATTATCTGATTTCAAGGTCAGAGTACAAAGATTTTCATACAAGAAGGCTTTGAGCTTTACTATGAATCTAATTTCATTGCAGGCTTTCATTTATTTCAAAGTCACAAGCAAATTATTAGCATATCTGCTAATAGCATGCAATCTGTTTAATTTCCACACCATCAATTAACTATAAACATAGCAAATAAAACCTGTAAGATACTCAATGCTACTAAATTTCATTATGTAAGAGAGGGATGGATTTAGTTGCTGAGAATAAAACTGCTTTTTTTTTGAAGGGAATGTTATTTTGGAAAAATCACTTTGAGGAACCAGAGAAAACAAAAACACAAGGACGTCATTTGGACATACGTGTCATCTTCATCAGATCTAGGCTCAAGTCTCTCTGAATCTATGGTAACAGCTTCATATTCACCATCTACTTCATCAGATGCTCCAGTTTCATCAGAAAGTGGACCTCTTAATATATTTTCAGATGCTTTGAAGCCATAAAAATTAAAATGTCATCAAAATATCTAATTAATTTCAAAAATAAAACTATTAAGAATATGAATGCAATATAGCCTTCCCAATTTGTCCCCAGTTTGCAGCAGCTTTCAGGGCAAGTTGTTACCTATTTTAAATGCTGAACAAGTATTTGTGACTGTGGCTGTGCACATCTATAGACTGCAGCTGTCTTCAGCTGTACCATCTTTCCATCCTGCCCCCGGAACAGGGCACTGCAGACTTAGTGGAGGTGGATTTACCTGAGGGGCCTGCAGTGTGCACCTCCCTAACACATACACCAGGCCACTCAGCAGGATGGAGGACACATGGCTCTATGGCATCTACACTTTGATCACAGCCTCATTCAGCTGTTGAGCTGCAAGTGAAAGTCCACCATAAAGAGATGTAGTGGAGATGTACAAAATTCTAAATTTCTAAACCTGGCTTTTTGTAAGTCCACATTTCATTTCATAAACTTAAAAAAAATCCCAGCCTGTTGTGCACTTGAATTCATATCACAATCTCTATACATGGGGGCTATGTATGAAAAAAAAATATTAATAAACCTGTTTGCAAAAATATTTGCCCACAAACTGAGGATTTACCTGGTCTATAAATTGTGTATGTTTTAAACGCTAAGCTGACATCTGCATTACTGAGAATGTTCATCAGGGTCTGAGGAATTTCCTTGTTCCACTGCTTACGAGGCTTATTTTCACTGTAGTTTATAACACCACCACCTGGGTATAAAATCATTCATAAATACTACTTAGATAAAATGGCATTATCAGAGTGGATCACATTCAAGATCACATTTAAGAGAGAAATACATGAAGAAAAGAGTCTAGATATTTCCATCTGTAGCACCCTTGACTTCTCAACAAACTAAGGTTCATACTATCAGCACTAAAAGGACAGCAAGTTAAAGAAGGCCACAGTGGAACCTTCTGCTGCCAAGGAGCCAGAAACTTGCTGAGGGGTGTGAGGAGTCAGAGTCTCTGCAAGCTTACATGGTAGCTCTGTAAATCTCATAAAATCGGGCCCAAGGTCATTTTTGTGCCTTTATTAGAGAACAGCTACATACATGCATTCTTCTCTCCTTTTCCCTTGCCCTGCATATAACTACCATGTAACATTCCTACCACAGCTCAGGAATTTTCTGACTACTCATATCTTTATTTTTTATTACCATAGCATTTATTCATAGTTATTTAAAATACATATCCCTAATCACGTTAAATAATTATAACAATTGCATCAGTGTGGAGCTTTTTAAAATTGAAACATTTTTCAGAAGAAATCTTGTGTTGAGGATTTTAATTAAAAGCTGTTCATGTGGAAGAATAGTCTCTGCCTCATATCTGAGGTACATCATTCGTAATTCTTGCCATTAGTCTTATCTGTATGTTAAATGACAATAGACACAGAGGTACAGATGCTTTACACTTTCAATAGTATGCTAAAATAAATGGGCAACTACCGTCTGCATCAAATGAATTTCCTCCTTGTTACCTCAACAAACATCATATTAAGAGGAGGATTGTAGGGTAATTTCTCAGCAATGATTCCAATTTTAGAGTTGCTAATGTTATCTGTGGTTTTCATCACTCTTTGCAATCCTCCTGCCACACAAAACCACAAATCCCAGTGGACTTTTTGAGTGTTAATATTTTTTAATTAATTTTACATAATTTTAAACATGCCCTGTAAAATGTTGGCTTTTAGAATCACTAATATTACTGAACTAAAACCAAATTTATTAAATCTTACTTTTAGTCTCTTCAGGTGTAAAACTGGAAGAAAGCAAGGATGCATTTTCCAGGACATCCAGTACAGTACTGGACATCCTCTTTTCCCACTGCCTCCTGTGGCCATGTGTAAAATCAGTATTTCCTGGGAGGACATTAGAAGTTTTTATTTGAATTGTAACAAAAAAGGATGATAACAAGCATCTAACTTAATTCTCTGTCCAGACTGCCTTGTCCAGGCAGAGCAGTACTAAGAGTACAGCATTTAACTGTCAGTGATGTTTGATTCTATGGGTACCAATCTGACTTGGTAACAGTTCCCCATACATTTACTATACTCCAAACAGTCATTTTTTAACACTTGAGCCAAGATAATTTTTTTAGAATATTTTTTTGAAATCTCAGAGGAGCAGTATGAATCAATGTAATTGCAGAAAGTAACTGAGGGTGGAATGGTTTTCTATAGGTTCAGGTTTGTTTGTGCTGCCTGTTTAAATAGCTGGGTCATTGACATGTAGGTTTCACTACACAGAAGGAAGTCCATCAGCCTTAAAACTGTAGAACTTACCCTCCTGGTCAGATTTCCTCTGTTCCTTTGTGCCTTCACTCAAGCCCTCAGCAGTATTTTTCCTTTCTAAGGGGCTATGATTGCTACTTTCATCTTCCCTTCGCTTTAAAAAAATAAAGACCGTATTAATCATCATCCTTGTTGTCGAGAAAAATCAAGCAATAATATTAACACAGCATTAATTACGTTAGTTTTATTACAAAATAGCTGGTATAACGATCTGAAAACTAAACCACTGACACCACAAAGGCAGTTGCAATTGCACAGTATCTATTACTGCAATGTATTTCACACTCCATGCCCTTTTCTGAGAGACAATGTCAGTTTTTGAAGCTAGGCACACTTGTAGTTACTCGATGCAATTTGTGTTTTGTTTTTTCTTTTACCCTTAAGAAGCAATACAAAGATGAATTATTTATATTCCCGAGAAAAACAAGATGCACCCAAATATTAAACTCAGATTGACAGGTCTACGAAAAGGGAAAAAAACAAGCCCCATAGCAACATGCTTTCAAAAATATACCAAATATGGCTGAATCAGGCTGTGCTGTAATGCACCCATAGGTGACATCTCAGTCACCTGTGACTTTATTCTCCTCACCTGAAATTACACACAGGCCCTAAAACCTTGTGAGAATTATGTCCAGATTAGACTGTTTCCACAGCAGCCTGTTCTAAATGTTTCCCTAAAGCAAAGAAAATGCATAAATTTTCACAGAATTCAAAAGCTTAGAAACACAAGAAAGGACTTTTTTGTTTGGGTTTTTGTTTTGACAGGGTTATAAGGAAATCCACTTTGTAACTAAACTAAACATGAGAAGAATCAAGAAGTTAAGAGTGAAGGAAAATGCACAGCAAAATCTCAATCTGAACAGAGATGACAGCTGATGTCATAGGCAGATCTATGGTTTAGCATATTATTAATTTTCTGTAAGAACTTTTCTATAATACAGAACATTCTAAATTACTAAAATATAAATATTATATTTTTATTTGAATACTTACCCTATTTTCTTTATTATTATTTGACCTTCCACCAACCATGATGCTACCTGATACATTAAGTAAGAGATTGAAGAGTTAACAGCTTTAGCAAACATTTGTAGTAAAGTGGCATTCCAGAGGTATGACAGAAATGCTACTGAATCAAGTAATGAAAATTATGTGACAGCTTCTTCACACTTTTGTCAACACAGCTCATTCTCAACAGGGAGTCCCTCTACTATTTTGGTGTACATACAAATACATACAAATTCTGGTGTAGCTGAATTTATGCAGAAGAAAAAAAATCCAACATTCTCTGTAAAAATTAAATAGTGAACATAACTTGCTTCACCATATTCTGGGATAGAAAGAACTGTCATATTTAAAATACAATAGTTAAAAGTTTTGCTTTTTTTAACATTGAATTTATTTCTAGCACTAGTCTTATGACTTAAAATGTATGTATTACAGCTTTGCACTCATGTTGGAACATAATTTACACCCTTAAAGCTTCAATAATATTAGATTTTGAAATATTTAAAAGTAGATTTGAACATGTTTATACATGTATTTAAGAACATGTATTTGAACATGTTTATACATGTATTTATACATATATACTAATGTTTATACATGTATTTAAGATCTTATGTTTCCTAGTCATTTTGTCATTTCCTACATCAACAAAAATGTTGTTCTCTTACCCTTTGGTCTTGCTGCACTGCTTTCATGTTTCTTGGTTTCCTTTAATACCTGCTCAAACTCTTTTATCATCTGGAATGTGTATGAAGAGATAAAGTACTGTACCATTTTAAACTCAAATTATATGTTATGTTATGTGTTAAAAATAGAGTTCACTACACAAAAGTGCTGTTACAGCTAACATTATGTAATTTTAACAGCATCAGGTCAATATTCAACATTAATTTTCAAAACAAACCTTTTTAAAAACTCAAGTTTTCTGAGAAGTCTGCAACTGTACTGATGGCTTTTAGAATAGGACCTACACAATATTTTATAGTTATACAGTAACCAACTAGAAAAGAAAATCATTTAGTATCTAAAATGTAGAAGCCATTGCTTAAATCCAGAAAAAAAGAATATACCATACCTCAGAAGACAAACAATTTTTTGTAAGTTTGGTTAAGCAACCTCTTGAAAGAATAGTACTGGCTGATGGACGATTTTGGGGATTTCTCTTAAACATCTGTTTTATTAAGTAATGCAGTTCATGGGAATAGTGAGATGGTAGTGGATCGTAGGATCCTCTGCATATCTTAAGGATGAGATGTTTCCAGCTATGGGCTTGAAACTGTATGAAAAATAAAGGAACATAAGAACATAAAGTTTCAGCATAAGGTAGAAAGAAGCTGACATAATTTAAGAGCAGCTTTAACATTTTTTTAAATAAAAATACGAAGTACGTATCTATGTAGGCTCCCCTATTACCATCTGATTTGGCTTCCAGTTTTACAGTTTCAGAGGTATGGAATAACAACCCTGAGTGAATACATCAGTAACTTGCTTCTACATTTTGTAGGGCTGCTACATGGGCATTTAATTATGTCAATAATGACAGAAATTTACTGAGAATGAAAACATCACATTGACTAAAACTAGATCATAATGGACACTGGAAAGAATAACCTTTACAACTGTAAAGCAGATGAGAGAGTTACTCCTATAAATTTAGGATTGTTCAAATTTTAATAGGAATCAAATTCATCAATTTATACACTTGAGATCAGATTTAAACTGCCTGTAAAGGCAGAAATATCCTCTTGCAAATATAAATATTTGAGAACTACCTCTGTGCAGAAAGTTTTCTTGGGGTACACACTGCTGGGCTCAGCTGCAGAGTACCAAGAATCCTTTTCTATCACTTGTGATAGAAGATGCAAGAAATTGTATGACCATCACATAAAACCAGAGACACAACATTTCAACGCTGCTAAAAAGGGAACAATATCCACTCCTTGGAATCTCAGCTCTGAGCTTTGCCTGAACAGCTGTGACACTGCCAAAGGCTTCCCACAGGCCTTAGACTTAGACTAACACATGCCTAGGCACAGACTCCTTCATCATTGAGTCACATACACTCTTGCACAGCTAGCAGCTGCAGCTGTTGGGAATCTTCTGCTGAAACAGGATTTGAACAAAGCTCTCAGGCATATGGTGTGGTTCTTGGGCCTGTCCTGTCCTGGGTCAGGAGCTGGACTTCAATGATCCCTTCCAAACTCAGAATATTCTGTGGTTCTGTGATTTCAAAGGCATAGTATTGGCTCAATTAAAGGAAATTGCTGCTTATAAAAAATTAAGACAAAATGACCTTCAAGGATCTCGTTTCCTTGCAAAACAAACATAACCCAATAATGGCTTCTGTGTTACCCATATGTCTATATATAAAAGCCAGAGGAAGTTCACACATAAGAAACAGAGCATCAACACTATAAAAGACAGTGTCCCAGGAATGACAGAAAGAACCATCCATTAAGGTTCCCACTGTTCCAATATGAGGACAGTGCTTGGTCAGTGCCTTCTCTGATTTGAAGAATAAGCAAAGGTGTATCACTGATGCAAGATACAAGAGTCCTTATCGCTTTCTACACTTTGCTCTACTTGCATGCAGTATATTCTCATTAGCAAAGATTATGAGTGTCTTTGCCTCTGTCTCCTGTGATCATCTTGATCCTGTAAAACGCAATGATAATTGCAACACCCCTGCAGATATCTGGAACCAGTCTGGCAACTGCTGGACTGCTTAATAAGCCCTAGATCACCTCACTTGATACTGAGGAAAATTAACCGAGGAAAAAAAAAAAAATCGTTGTTCTAAGAATTTTGAAAATTGAGCCTTCTAGAGAAGGGTCCGACAGCTCCCAAGAACTGCTGAAAAACAGAATGCATATAGTGGAGGAGGTGTGTGAAGGTTGGAGCAATACTTCCCTCTTCTGGAAACAGCAGCAAACACATCAGTCAAATCTACAGTATAGCTAACTGCTAATTAAGTTTTAAGGAGTTCCAAAACTTTTCCAATAGCAATAAAGCTGTACTTACCGGATGTTTTAAAGTGCACAGCTCATACAGAATACACCCCAGAGACCATATATCACTGTAGATATAGAAAAGGATGAGAAATTTTGAGCCAAAAATTACAATTTAATATCCTGCTTTGAAAAATCTGTGTACCTAAATGAATTGAATAAACTAAAAATAAATATAAGTAACTAAAAAAGACAATAAAATTGTGTGTTTAACCTCTCCACTGGAGATGTTCCTGCTTACTTTATCCTTACCCTGATGTAAAAGAAGATGACTGTCATACAGTTGTAGTTGACTTTTTATTCCTAGGATGTGTCTTGAGCAGTTTGCTGCAACAATATTTATCGGTCCACAGTCAATACACTTTGTATTCCACAGCCCCTAACATCAAATTGCAGCCATACAATCCTAGTTCTGACAGCTGGAATTCTGGCCCTGCCAATAAGAATTCTCCTACTGATAAAAAATCCCCATAATTTTCCATCAAAAGTGAGTACTGCCACCTGCACAAGAAGCAACTGATGCCTTTCTTGCAAGAGGAGCAGAAAAAACCTTAAGTTTTAGAAGGTTTCTTTCCTCCTCTGGAAAGTCAAGCACACAACTAGGGCCACAGAACAGATCTAGGGAAGGGAATATAAAATGGCTTAGTATTTTAGAGTCTGAGAGGAAGCTGTAAATACTGTATTATCAAGATATTTTCACAAGTTCTTGCATCAGGACCAGAATAATTGGGCTCTATAAATCTAAGCAATACATTTTGTGTCATTATCCCTACATTATGACTGGTGTGAAGAGTTTAAAAACAGGACCAGCCAAAAAAAAATAAGACCAGCATAAAGATGTAAACACATAGATAAGTATGTGCATATACACATGTGTGTACATTTGTATGTATATAATTCCTCTCCCAAACAAACAGAGGTCTGCACACCAGTTTTCAAACTTCTAAGACTAAAGATATTATGTTCTCAGTTACCTAAGGAATTTATGCACTTTCATCTTAAATAAACTGTAATTACTTCTTTTTAAATATATTTCAGCTGAGTATCTTCTCCAAACCAAATATGGATAAGCCATAAAGCCAGACTGAAACCGCAGTAAAAACCCCCATACATACATCAGTCAGGCATTATTTGTGACTACTGAAAACAGGAGTACCTTTTGTTGTTGTATGGCATGCTTTCCCATATTTCTGGAGGTACATAATAAGGAGTTCCCACATACGTGCAAGCATATGACATCGGACTGTTGAAACAACAAAGAAGATACACCATGTGGAAAGCAATTATTTAGGTACTCTCTACTATTTGTCAATGGTAAAATAAAACTTGACACCACTGAGACCAGTGGAGATGTCCACATACTGTGCAAGAAGGCGTGCAGATCCAAAATCTCCCAATTTGACGTTTCCATTTTGAGTGAGGAAGACATTCTGCATTTCAAGAGCAAAGATTAACATACTTAAATATTCTTCTAGGAATAATTTCATTTGTGTACATAGAAAACACAATAATAATTTCTGTTATTTTATCGTTATATTTCCTGTTACTTGCTTTCCTTAACACTACTACCAAAAAAAAAAAAGAAAAGAAAAGAAAGGTTATATAGGCCTAAAGCCCCAGCATCACAGCAGAGGAAGAATCACATCTCAGAACTGCCTTAATCTCTGTGCCATACTCAAACCACTAAGGTTACACTTCTGAATTTCTCTCTTTTTGACAGGAAAGAGTAAAGAGAAAGAGGAAAGAGTAAAAAATGTGAGGCAAAACACTTACACAGTGCATAATCCATACACTTTTTTATACTTCTGTTATTGTTCTAAATTATGTGCAGTCTGTCATAAGCAATCGGTACTATCAGCAGAATATATCTATACTTAAATGAGGATTACATTCATAATATTACATCATCCCATGCACTCGACAATTTCATTTACATGACATTCTTAGGTCTAAATAAAAAACACAGAACTTAGCAGTCACAGGAAATTATGAAAGAGGGAGTTTATCTTTTATATGCAGAAGAGTTCGTGGATGGCAATAAAACTTGCTCTGTTCACCTTGGATTTTATATCCCTGTGCAGCACACGTTTATCATGAATGTGCTTCACAGCCAGGCACATCTGCACAAACCAGTGAAGGATCTGAAAAAGAATAGCTAGCAGTTGTAACAGCTTGATCCTATATATAATGAATACTTTACTAATAGATTAAAAAAAACAGGAAAACAAAAGCATGTTCAGAATATTTGGGAGTTAAAAGTAACTCTAGCGTAACAGCCTCCAACCAGCATGAAAGACTGAGTTTTTTAAGATAAATTATATGTTAACATGGCAAAAAGAATGTTTATTATGTGTCTAGAAAGCTCTAATAATACATAAAAATAATGATAGTAGGGAGTTACTACATGACACTTTATTTGATGGTCATTTTACAAACAAGTTAATTACAGTTTCATAGTAAATTAGCAAATAAAAACCCCAAATCAAAAACAAAATCCATGTGGAAGTAACAGACAGTTTCTAAAACATAATGTATTCCTTTTTAAATACAAAAGAAAGCTCTTAAAGATGCAAAGGTGCATAGACAATCTAAGTATTTGGTTAGTTTATGTTTCTGGTCCTTTCATTTTAACTAAGATGATGCTTCTAACTGTGGTAGGAAGTAGTTTTCATTCACTACAGTGTCACTTTGAACCTTCTCCAAGTAATTACCTAAAAAATTACCTAAGTAATTTTATAGCCTCTCTGATAACAGCAGTTAATGCCTGCTGAATGGTTTAAACATTTAATACATAAAATGCAAGTATTTAGTCTCTTGGCTACCTTCGTTTATCTTACCAGAGTGCTTTGTTTACTTTTAATTTGCAGTACATCTTTCTGTGCTTTAAATTCTGTCTGAAATTTGTGTAAAATTCTTATTTAATTGCGCAAAAACCTGACTCTGTTTTTCACACTACCTGCACAATTCCCAGATACAGGCAGCAATTTTTTATTCTTTTCAGTCCAATTCTTTCCTTGTTTTGCTAGAAATTATTAAAGAAATAATGTTCATACTCTATCTGTGCCTTTGTTTCATTTAAGGTACTTCAAGGTGTTTGCATATCTACAATTTGGTTTATGCAGCATGCTTCAGTTTACATGAAAAAGGATTCCTTGGTTCAAAACAATGTCTTTTCTTACCGTATCTTCAGGGAACAAATTTCCTCTTTGGTGTTTAATCTTTTGCATTAGATCTCCATCATCACAATATTCCATCACTATATACAGATGTCCATCAGCTAAATTTTAGGTAATTTTAGAGTAATTAGTATTTTCATTAGCAGAATGAGCACTGTTTTTTACTGTAGGTAATACTTTTTACTATAAAGTTCCTACTACATGCTAGGTATAATATGTTACAATAAATCTGTATTTTGTTTAACATGTATAATAAACAAAAAAAAAGAAAGTAATCTTGATCCCTGAGGAGTATGCAACTTGAAACAAATGAACAAATTAAAATTTTTATATTTACCTTCAAATGATTCTTTATAGGCAACAATATTTGGATGTTTCATTTTAGCCAAAAGGACTGCTTCCTTCCTAGAGTTCTCTATCCCAGATGAAGACTGAGAATATAAATACACTTATATAAATTTCACAATAATAAATTTTCATACAATATACAGACAAAGCACCTCACTTCCCAAAAGGAAAATATTTTTAAGAATTGTTCTTCACTTATTTTTAAGTCATTCAGAAATTTAAAAAGCCTCATCTTTTTAATCTATGGTTTATTGCAAGCTCAAGACTTCTTCTGGTTTTTTGGGCATATTTTTTTTTTTTAATTTGAGAAGATATTTTCCTACTTCAGTTAGTGACTTTTTCTATTTTAAAAGTGAAGAACTACATAATAAAGTAGCACACAATTACTTTGAAGCAGCTGATAGTCTGCATGAACTCAATATAAAGCCAAGTGCCCAAGTAACTGAGCTTTGGCCTCCAGAAAGCCAGTGCCTCGCATTTTGTGCTTTTTTAGCTTAGCTAAGTACAGAGAATGTAACACTAATAACTGATGACCTGCAATAATATAAGGCAAATTTCCTCATTAGGCATTGCAGATAAAAATTGCATTTTAGTGAAATCAAGGGCAATCCAGCCAAGAACACCCAGAGAACAGGGGTTCATTCAAAGCGTCTTCATACCTCTTGCACTTCCCAAAATCTAACCACATGCTTCCAGAAACAGATCAGATTTTCACATTTTACTTAGCACCAACAACATTGATTCAGGAACAGTTATACACTAATAGTACGATGCAACTGCCTAATACACAAAACTCTCAAGAAAAGCATTCAGCATTTCAAAAATACATCCAGAATTATGATTTTTTTATTTTTTTAAGTGGTGGATGAGGTATCACATGTGGATGAGATACACATGTATCACTTACCATGGGAAGTCTTATTTCCTTCATTGCATACTTCTGGTCACTGATTCTATGATGAACTAGGAGAGCTCTGCCAAAGGATCCTTCTCCTAGTAGTTTCAACACTTGGTATTCTTCCATTCTTTATAATCCCAGGCCCAACACTTCTCTTCAAAAAAACCCACAAAATAACGACAAGGGGCGATAAATGTGGGTACCTATAACTGTCCACCATTACCATAATACTTCTATGTACTGTTACAATGATTCTACTGAAAATAAGGCCCCAGAAAGTACAACTGGAAGCGCCATACAGTATTATCTCTAAATTTTTTAATTTCAAATGCTAAAGCTCTTAGAAAACATAAATAACCTACAGCTTTGGATCTTTTTTGTTACCTGCACTCCTGCAGGTGGTTACATAACACTAAAGAAAACTCACAGGGACAAGCTTCAAGTGACACTTCTCACCTAAAACAGCGTAAGTAGGATCAAACTGGTAAAAGTTATAGTGCAAAGACTCCAACAACTGAAAGATACAGAATAAAATATTTCAGTTGACTACAATCGTCATCTAGTCCAACTGCTCAACTACATCAGAGGTGACCCAAAGTTCAATCACATTGGTAAGGGAATTGTGCACTGACACGATTGGGGCATCAACCACCTCTCTAAGAAGTCTGTCCACCCTCTCAGCAAAGAAATGCTTTGTAATGCTGTAAACCTCCCCTTGTGCAATTCTGAACTGCTCCGGGTTGTCCAATCACTGCATTTAAACTACATCACAGAGACAGAATCACTGAGGTCGGAAAAGCCCTCAGAGATGGAGTCCTACCTTAGACCAATCCCTTTGTAAACGAGAACCACAGGAGTAAGTGCCAGATCCTGTCATTTCTTGAACACCTCTAGAGATGGTGACTCCACCACCTCCCTGGGCAACTTGTTCCAACGTATAACAACTTTTTCCAAATAGAAACTCCTCCTGCTATCCAACCTGAACCTCTACTGGCAGTCTGAGGCCATGTCCTCTCGTCCTGGTAAGGACATTGATAGGAAGCTTAATCCCACACCTTCCGAGAGCTTCTACAGCTGCTGGAACTCACACACGTTCCCATTTTCTGCTAAAAACACTAGTCCTGAAGCATTTCACACCCAGCAGGGACCTCTTCTCCTTTATTTCAAACCGCTGGTGCTTTGAAGTTGGTTATCCATGGTCCAAACATCCCTTTATGTTTATACTGTGTTAAAATGAGCTGATGAGTTGTTTTCCAAAAGCACCTCGGAGCTTCATTGTTTCTGCAGCTCCTTTACCCTGAGCGGGGCAGCCCAAGCCCGCCCCGAGCCCCTCCGGGTACTCACGCCGGCGGGCCCCGGAACAATGCCCGCGTTTGCTTCCCCAGCCTCCCCGCGCCGGGATGGGGCGGAGGATGGGGAAGGGGTAGGGCGCTGGCACGGAGGCTGCGCGCTGGCAGCGGGGCTGTGCTGCTGGGCTTACCGGGGGGCGGGGGACTGCGTGTGCTGGGCGTGGAGAATCGCCGTGTTGGCTGGGACGGGTGATGTTCAAGAATAGGCTGCATTGATTATTGGCTTTACCCTGGAAACTAAGAACAAACGCAACCCCAGTTGACGAGTTTAATCATCCTACTTTATTACAGATTAATGCAAGCCACCATCAAAACAGTCACGTAGTAATTAGTGTATCAGACGTCAAAGATAACTTGATAATGAACAATCTCAGTAACTAAAGAGATTAAAATGTTTTGTTGAAACACCCCTAAAGCTAGATAAAACAATTAAAATTTAGTGGTAGATAGTGTAGTAAACATTGCTCTGTTAGGCCTACATTACTTTTTATTAAGTGAAAAGGCTCCTATGAATTCCTTAAAATTCTGCAATTGCAACAACAGTAGATATTAGCAATATCCTGCAATCAACTACTACATGAAGCTTTACACCTAGCCCTTAATTTGATATTTAATGAAACAGATTTAATACAAAGACAATGATTAATCTAGTACTAAACCAGAACAGATTTATTAGAATTTTAGTAAGGTAGAAACTTGAAAAAGTTTAGTGTCTCTGGCAGTCAAATTTCACCTTAAGCTATCCACACATGTTTTAGAAATCTCTTCTCTCAAAGCTGTTAAAAAGTACCCCTCAACTCTCCTTAAAACATATCAAATCCGTATAGCAGTAACACTTTTACTCTTCTATTTCAGCACTTGTTTCTTGGAAGGCAGTGCTGTGTTTGTGGATAGATACAGGGGCTTTTGATTCCAATTCTCCCAGCTGTTCAGACAAAGAGATGCATGGATCTTTATCTGTGAGAGTATCAGACAGCTTGCACATCTTCTCCCTAATACGCTGAGAATATCGCAAAGGGGTTACAATTTTCAGATCTTTAGCACTTAAGTCATTTGCCTCATGTGGTCTCTTCACACTTCAGGAAAGAGAAAAAAAGAAAAAAGTTACTAAACATAGGCACACCATCATACAAGTTACTGCTGTAGTATCTAGCAGAAGCAGCAAGTCATGATTCCTGTTCAAATCTTTCACATTGCCTAAGGAAGCAGGCCCTATCCCATTCATAGTTAAAACCAGATATACAAATCTTTTCACGGGCAAAATATTATAACAGAAAAATTCTTGAAAAGAGTTTCCAAAGGAGGATTCCTCCCTATTCCATCAAAAGGAACTGTTCTTCCTGCTATGAGGGATAGTGGACAGCTGGCAGGATTCCAGCTTTGTCAGATATCAAAGCTGAGCACAACTTTCCTAAGTCTATCTTAAAGAAACCTTGTGGTAAAAAAAAGTCATTTAAATATGTGGTTTGTACCGAGGTTACTACCCAGGTTTTTGCCTCAAGATACAATCAAGATAATCATTACAGGACAGTTACATCTTGTCATGACTTCAGTGGAGGACTGGAGACACCTACTTTCTGTTTACCTAGCTCCGTGTAGAACTGCTACAGCAACGCGGGCTGTGGGAGGGCACCTTAAACCTGGAAATTACGTCTCTGTCACAGAAGTCTGGTTACTCTGTAGTGACGCATTCACAAAGCAAATTAGTTTGAGAAAACAGAGGAATTTATGTAAAAACACTTCTGAAGGAAGAGGAAGCTTTTAACTAGGTGCAGCGCCTCCCTGTTTCAATGGTACACAAACATTGTTTTGCAAGACACTTCAGACTTTTCCACAGTTACCTGAAGTAATATTACCTTTCCAAGTATGGTGTGTCAATGAGGTACAATCCTCCCACCTCATCTTGTTCATTCTTCTTCTCAGGAGAATAAACTGCTTGGGCTATACCTTTTGTCCCATCCTCATTCTGTTCTGTTTCACATTTTCCTTTCTTTTTTGTACGTTCTTTAGCCTTATGCTTTTTCTTCTTTTTTTGCAAGATCTCCTTTACTGGCTTTAAGTCTAAATCTATTTCTTCTTTTTTTGTAGCTTCGCTGCTTGACTCTGCGTTCTTGTCATCACTCTCTACTTTTTGGTCATCAGCAGAGCAGAAATCCTTGAAGGTTTCCTGAACCAGCTCTACAGATGAATTTGGCTCCTTACTGACTTCCACTAACTCACTTAAATGAGCTTCTATTACAGTTCCCCCTAAAAAAAAATATAGAAGTACAGCTGTGATTAGTTACAACTACAGAGAACATTTTAGAGAAACTTCCAAAATATCAGAGCTTAATGTGAGAATGAAGGTTAAGTATGCATTGAATTTGAGCCACAATTTAAGTTATTAGTAATTTTAGTCACCTTGAAGAACCTGCAACCTGAAAACTTGGACATCCTGAGAAGTATTCTCTTCTTTTCCAAGGGCAGCAGCTCTGAACTATTATTTCAGTCAGTTTCTGGGTTCAAATACTTGTCAGGTTACGTCATATTGAATGGGAATATGTATGGCTACTTTACTTGCAAAATTAGAATATTTACAACCTTTAATTGACACTGTGTTAAAACACAACCATGCTTGTGGTAGTAAAGAAGTTTGTGTCAAAGAGGCACTGATTTTTAGCTCACAAGGATATTTTTATTTACTCTTTTATCATCAGGCTGAAATAGCTTTTATAAAGTTTAAGCAGTGAGTCTGAAGACAAGAACATCTCCAATCATTTTAACATGCCCGCTACTGAAAAGTACGTTTAGTCAAGATTGTTTTCAAAGACAATTACGTACAAAATTATAAGAGTTTTCCATTACATAAAACTGAATATCAACACCGATAGCTTGTGTTGTGTACACAGCTTGTGTTTCCTGGCAAGTCACACATTTAAGTAGAATAGACTTACCATTCTCAGACTTAAAAAGATTTTCGTTATTTTTCATAATATCTATTAGTGTGTTTCGTAGTTCTTCTTTAGGCTGAAAAAAAGTTGTACCAGAAAAACAATAATCATCATTTCAGAAAAAATTTTAGAAATATTTTAGAAAAAATAATCATCATTTCAGCTTATTTGGTTGATATATGTTAGAGGAAGAGTTGTACAGAGCACATGATGTTCATGTTACAAACTCTTTATTTAATGCCATTTAGACATAAGTCAGAATGTAAGTGAATCCTGTATTTGGTGCACTAAAGCTGTGTTTGATGCCCTGAAATACTGCTGATATTAAGGCATAGAAGTGAAGCCCACCAATAAGTGTAAAGTTGAAGTTTTATTTTGGGTTTCTAGTGACATTAGAAGTTTCAATCCTTAATTCCTTCTAGGCAGAATGTAATATGGTAATACAATGCTCCTAAATCTTTCTCCAAAGTAGTATCTACAATGGTTACAGAGCAAACCAAATCCATTATCTTACTGTTCAAGTAGGTCACACAGATCTCCTACTATAAAAGGATTTAATAAAATCAGAAGCAGATGTATTTTATGTACTATAGTTTCATGCCGTTCTAATCGTTTATCTCAAACTTCAAGAAAAACTGCTCACCATTGCTCCTGCCAAAATGGCCTCCTCATAGACAGCAATAAGCTTTTCAAGAGGGCCCATCTGTTCAAGACGCATACAGCAAATCCAATATTTTGCAAGCTTTTTAACCACAGGAATACTCTGTGTCAGATCTTCCAACATGGCACGTACTTCATCACCTTGACATCCCTAAAGTCAACACAAAAGCAGGGATTTAAATGCAGTTAACACCTTGAGGTGCTCTAGTTTAGCTGTTTTTGAACTAGAAAGTAATTCCTTTGGCAGACCTGTTATTCACCCATTCTTCCAAATGAGATTTATACAGGATTGTAAGCAGAAGAGATGGTAGAATGTATAGACATCTTCAGAACTACTTGAAACAGACTTTTCACAAGTACAAACAAGTTCCTGCAAATGCAAACTTGCTTAAGATTAATTCCTTCTATCTACTCATTATCTCTCTTACACTATTATTGCTCTACAATTATTACCTATTCTTTTTCTGTAGTTCAGTAAATTAATAAAGCTTAATTCCTTCAGGTGTTGGTAAAAGCTATGATATTGCTTAACTCGGGGAGCAATTAGGTCCCTGTATCTGATTCACACAAATCCAGAAACCCATAGAACCTACAGGATGTGGGGACCTATATGATCAGAACTCAGTAAGCAAGGGTCCAAATACCTGTTCAGTTAACTGCAGGCATTCACTGAGGGTCTTGTTGACTTTTTCACTGTGTAATACCGGCTCTAAAGCATCAGCAGAAGAGAATTCTTGTTCTTCACTTTTAGACTGGGGTTCCAGAAGTGCATATATAGGAGGTCGTCTCATCACTTTTCCTCTAGATGCCCTCCATTCATCCAGGCGAGCTCTGCATTTAAGAATGTTATTAGCTCAAGTGATAGATAGTATATAATTTTTTACATTGATTGACACTAACTAGAGTAAGTCACACAAAGATATCCTTTTGAGACAGTTCAACTCTTCTCCCTTTAATCCCAAAAGGAATACAGCTGCTGTTTAGACCTGGAAATTTCAAAGCTATGCATATTGCTGTCTGCTTTAGGTATCTGTCAGGTCAGAACACTTGAAACTTTTCCTTTCCAGAAGTAGCAAGAGACTTAAGTTCCAGACCTTCATTTTCAAAAGGGGGTAAAAAAATGCTTCTGAATTATTCATCTCTATCATCTTTTATCCCTAATTCCACTTCAAACCAGAAAACTAGAAACAATCTCTTAAGACAAAACATGGAGACCAGCCCAGAACAACACTATCACACAGTTTTTAAAATCTGAAACTGATGTAAAGAATAATTCAGTTTTCATGCTACATTTCAACTCTGTCTCTCCAGGCCATCAATTTTTAGTAAATATGGCTTTCCGCAAGGACCTCTACCAAGAATATTAAATAACATTTAGTTTATGAATTATCTTCCCTCTTCCATCGCCTAAATTGCATTCACCAAACTGAAGAGTGTCATTGATAAATGATCTCCTTCAGTTCTGTAAAGATGCTGACTTCTGTATGCATCTTGCCTCACTCATCTCTTTTTGCAAGCTGTGACATACATGTGAAATCCACTTGCAGGATTATCTGTCATGCTTAAAGCTGTCACAGCACTTAGCCTAAAAAACAGCTCTAGCAACATCTATTTTCTAACTGCACAAGACAAGCTGTAAGCCTGGAGAGCTGCTGCAATTAGTCCAAATCCCCATTTCCTCAGTATTAAGTCTACAGTTTTATTCTGCTGCCCTTGGGCATCAAGTTTAAATGCCGAGTTCTCTTTTTTCAGCCTATCTACAGCAAGATAAAGATCAAACTAGATCTTGTTGGGAAGAAGGTAAATAACTTCAAAGATCAAGCCATGAGAGTAATAGTTACCTTCTCTCTTCTGCTGACTCTTTTGGCAGAATAGATTTTCTGTTACCATTAGTTTTAGAATTCTGTCCTGGTTTTGTAGCAGAAACAAGAGATACTGGTTTTGTTGGAGCTTCTGGTCTTGCACCTTCACAAAAATTTGCATATTTCTTCACACCTCGCATTCCATGGTCAGGATTGTTAGAAGCAACTTTTGGTGGCTGTGGTCCCCTTCCACCAACCATTTTTTGGACTGTTACTGACTTTGGTGCTAAAGGAAGTGTCTGTTGCTGTTTCTTCAGACCAGACTGTGAGTTCATAGCAGCTTTTTCAGGTGGTTTGCTGTGAAGTGGCAGGATACCATTTGATTTTACAGATTTAGGGTTGTTTGTGACTCTGGTCTTCAGAACTGCACTACATCTTTTTGTGGACAAAGAATTTGCTGCTTGTTTGGTGGTAGAAGGAAGAAGATTCGTCTCTGGCAATGCATTCTTTTCCTCCTCTGTTTTCACTGCTTTTCGGAAGGAATTTATCTTGGATTGGATAACTTTGCCACGATATTTGCCAAGTGCTGGTTTCTTTGGTAGGCTGATACTTGCCTTTTGTTGTTCTGCAATCAACTGCTTCTCCCTTATTTTTTTTATTTCCAAGAAGGCCTTGCTAAATGACACATGCTGAGATTTTATTTCAGTAACTTGGTCCTTTGAAGCTTTACCTTCAAGATTCCAGTTTGTCCCTGATACGTAACTTGTCAGTAGGATTGTGGAAGAGTTTAAAGTAACATTTTTTTCTGAAGTTATGCTTGATTGGTCCCATGACAGTTTATCATCATTCTCTTTATTTTCCTGAAATCAAATGCAAATCCACAGAAATATTAGAAGTACATTCATTCTGCAAGTTACTTGTTTCTAAAGAGGCTTCCACTGATTTACACGACTAAAGCAATTAACACTAAGTGTCACTTTAGAAGTACCTACAGAAGTAGTGTATAAATACTGAGTAGAATATTTGTCAACTATTATTGAAGAAATCACATCAAAAATAAGTAAAAATTATTTTATTTCTGCATCAGAGGTAAGAAACAAAACTCTTAAAGCAACTGCTGGCTTTCAAATGCCAAAATTACCATCTAAGAAGAGTCAAAAAGTAGAAACTTGCTTCAGGCTGTATGCAGTCAGAAGTGGTATCTCTACCTACCTTATTATTTAATGGCAACATCAGTCCTCTACTTAGTATGGATAGTCTACTAACACGAGGGAATGACTAAAGCCTTTAATTAGGGCACTAGGAGATGTTAGCAAAAGAGGGAGAATTTCTCTTACTATTGAGCTATAGGGCGCTCAAAATTAAGAATAGTAATATTAGTTCTGTATGGCTTTAATACTCCCTGAAAATCTAAGCCCTCTGTTTTCAGCACAACTCCCATGAGAAGTGGGATCTAGTCTTTCCCTCCTCCGAAGGTGTTCTACAGTAACTAATTCTGCATTGTCAAAGCAACAGCTTTTGGAAGAAGGAAATATCTAAAGGCAGGAAAAGAACACATGAATGACACATGGAAGTCTGTCTTCTTTAACAAGGATGCCCCTGAACTGTAAGAAAACTACACTGCATCTCATTTCCTGGTTTGTCATTCAGGCTTAGAATTTAGATTTGACCTATAACTAGAGATTGAGTATGAGAGTTGTTATTTCAGGATGCCATGTAGTCTAGCTAAACTTTAAAAATCGCACAAGACATTTATACAGAATAAAATACTTCTCTTCAGGAAGCTTGTAAAAAACACCTTCGTTCTCACTTTTGGAATTTTTCCCATCGGCATTCTGTTTTGAACTTTTAAAGTTTTTGCTTTTCTCCTCAAGTAACTCCACATCTCAAACCTTTTGGAATCCAAACTCAAAACTGTCTACCATGAACACATGACTTGCGTCTATTTTTCCCTCGCCTTTCCTTAAGAACAGGTCCGGAAAAGAATCTTTATTTTCCTATTTCCGAGCAGCACAACCAATTGCATCTCAATTTCAGAAAAGTAGCACTAAATGATATAGGGAACACATTCCCTTAAACTCTGATTAGATATTAGTGTGTACTTCTGATTACATTAGATTTGGCAGCACACAACTGAAAAAAACCACACACATTTTAGTTAGTTAGTTTTGTTAATGGTTTGGTTTTCTTCCAAGTAACAGAGTAACAATAGAAGACTTCTCTACTCTGACAGACCTTACTGAGATTTTAAATTACTTCCCCAAGACTGAAAATATGTCAAAAAAATTCTGAGATTCTTGAGAGAAGAATTTGAATATTATTTCAGCAAATATGGTATCTCTCTTAAACCTTGCCCCCATAGGGTACAAACTGAATATCAATATGATCCATTAGGTACTGTAATGTGATAGCTTTCCAAAAAGCATATCATAAGCAATGACTACACGAAGTTTTAGCAAACCGCACCTCTGTGCCCCAAAACTTCTCATACTGTGGAAGTCATGTAACATAAATATTATTTAATTAAGTGGAATGTTGTAGCCTCAGAAACAGAGTACCATCAATGTTTAAGTATCAGTCAAAAACTTACCATTTCTGGCTTTGGAGGTGTTGAGAGGTGCAAGTTCTCTTGCAGTTTATTGCTAGTCGCTCTCCTAGTTCTGCTACTGCTTTAATAAAAAAGACATCTTAAAACATGCAACAAAGGAATGTATTTTTAGAGAATGTTCACGTGGTCCAGCTGGCAGCCTGCAGGCTCAACTCACACTGAAGCATTCCTGTTTAGCTTGTACTATTCCTCCAGCAAAAACAAACTGTTAAGCAACCACGGATCGGTGCCCAAGCTGCAAAACATCCCTGCTTATGCCATGAAGAGCTGGCTAACAGTTTGGAATTTACTTCAGGTGTCACTCATGTTTAAGGATGAGCACCAACTTGTCTGGCCTGATGCATCTGCTACAGAAGTACAAGTCTCTAAATGCTGCAGTTGAGAAAGCGGAGTAGCACAAGAAGTTGAAGTTCAGCTACTTCAGTCATTGGAGCCCAGGTCATTTGAGGCGAGTCTGAACAAGGACACGTAGTTCTTACCACACTGACAGGTTGCAAAACCTCCAATTAGGCACCAGAGCTGGCATCA
Organism: Neodrepanis coruscans; assembly: GCA_013400695.1. Taxonomy (NCBI): domain Eukaryota; kingdom Metazoa; phylum Chordata; class Aves; order Passeriformes; family Philepittidae; genus Neodrepanis; species Neodrepanis coruscans. The sequence goes on along the minus strand of VYZS01089052.1, from coordinate 36,951 downwards.
GACTACCCAGTGAGTTACAAAACCACCAAGACCAGTATTGTCTCCTAGCGACTATGAAAATGTATTGACAGCTCAGACGAAAAACATCTCAATTTAAAGTCACAAACCCAAGTTCTTCCTCAGATGCTTTGTGATGCATTACATGACACATGGGGCACTACTTATGGCTGAAAATGAACATTCTAGTTTGCAATTGGTATCTTTGCATTGGATTATTTTACAGCAGCCAGCTGAGATGAAAATGAAGGTACATTAGCGAATATACAGGAATGCAAGCCATAGCAGAAATAGTACCTGATTGATGCCTGGTTTTCTTGAATGGGCACACCGGAAAAAGTCTTCTTTCTTGATAAATATTCTTCAACTTTTTGTCGTCTTTGCTCTAGTGGGTTTTAAAAAGGAAAAACTTGTTACATTTTTCAGCTAAGATGGTAATGACAAACTTTGATTCTTAGTAAAAAACAAAATGCAATTAGAAAAGCATCAAGACATTAGGAAACATAGACATGGATTAGCAATGTTCTTAGTATAATATTCACATCACAGTGTCTTACACATTCATTTCTTGAGAGAGGCTGTATCCCAAGGGGCACTTGAGTGAAATTTCACAGCTCCACAAGATAGTTGTTTTTGCTGTATTAAGCTAAAAGAAACACAATTTTGTGATGGGACAACGTCAGTCTCACTCATTTTCTGGACGCTCAACCCCTATTTCGCATACTTACCACTGGGTCAGAAAGCACACCATTCACTTGTCAGTAGCACGATAGCACACATGAAAAACACCGTGCACATGAACCAAACTGACCACGTGTAAAATCATTTGATTTTCTTCCACTGCCACCTGGGCACGCCCACAAATGTTATACTAGGAGAAGCATTAACACTGGCAAAAAGTGATCCCGAAAAGATCGTAAGACAGCTGTCAGTGTACCTCTGGGGGACACCGACTTCACCACCTCCTTGGGCAGTCCGTTCCACTATTTAATCACCCTTTCTGTGAAAGAATTCCTCCTAATGTGCAACTGAAACATCCCCTGGCACAGCTTGAGAATAAGTTCTCTCATCTTGTCACTGGTTGCCTGGGAGAAGAGGCCAGCCCCCACCAGGCTACAGTCTCCTTTCAGGTAGTTGTAGAGAGTGATAAGGTCACCCGTGAGCCTCCTCTTCTCCAAGCTAAATAACCCCAGCTCGCTCAGCCCGCTCCTCATGGGACTTGCACTCCAGGCCCTTCACCAGTTTCGTTGCCCTTCTCTGGACAAAGCCAAAGCCAGTGTACATCGTGCGCTTCTGAAGAGGCTACAGCAGGTAGTACAACAGAGGTGCCCCTGCCAGGAGATGCTGCACAGCAGCAAAGAACCCCCAGCACCTTCTGCTTCACAAACTCGGCACTCGCCGCCCTTCGCACAAACAGCGAAGCCCTATATAAGCAACTGTGCTGCTTTAACTCGCAGAAGCCCAACCGATCAGAAACTAAATAAACACGAGAGCGCGGGTCTAGACCGGCGGCGCATTTGCTATTTCAGTGGGACGCTCTTACGTTAGTGCGTCTTTTCCGTCCTGAGGGAAGGCTTCTACCCCAGCAGCCCTGCCAGGGGACGGGGACGGGTTGGGTTATGGGGTGAGCTGTGGGATGGGATGCAGTGGGGTCCGCTCCGGCCCCCGCCCTGCCAAGGGAACGTGAAGGCTCGTACGCCCAGCCGCACCGCCCAGTTCCGAGACCACGACAGCGAACGCTGCTGCCAAGATCGCCTGGGGAGCTTTCCCTCGCCTCCCGCTTCCCGAGGAGAGCGACCGGCTCCCTTCTCCCCCCCGATCCCCCGCCACCCGCCGCCGAGACGGTAACGACGGGCGGTAACGCCCGGCGCCGCGCGACCGGCGGGTGGCGGGGGCCGCGGGGGAACGGCTCAACCTGCCGGCGGACCGCAGCGCCCTTGGTGCCCGGCAGCGCCTCTAGTGCCCACGGTGCCCGGCAGTGCCCACTCCCCTCGGCGTGACCCGGCCCTACCTCGGAACGCGGGCTCGGACCTGCGGCTGGCCGGGAGGTGCGGAACTACGCGTGCCGCCATGGCTACCCCGCCGCGAGCGTTTGAATCGCCCGCCGCCGCCCTGATTGGCCCGGGAGCGGCGCTTGAACTGGCCAATGGTGGGCGAAGGGTCGGGGCGTGCCCCGCCCGTGGGCGNGCCCCGCCCGTGGGCGGGACGTGCCGGGCGCTCCCCGCGCGCCGCCGGCAGAGGGCGCGGGGCGGCCGCGCTGGGTCTCTGCAGGGAAGGGAAAGGGAAAGGAAAGAGGAGGGAGGCAGGCAGGCAGGCAGGCCATGGACAGGTTCTCGTGGACCACCGGGCTGCTGGAGCTGGGGGAGACGCTGGTGGTCCAGCAACGCGGCGTGCGCCTTAGCGACGGGGAGGAGAAGGTGACGGGGCCTGGCGGCGCGGCGGGGCCCGGGCCGGGGACGGGTCGCGGGCCCCGGCGAGGGGGGTGGCAGGGCCGGGAGTGGGGGCGGCACCGGCCGACCCCGGGGGTGTGGAGGGCCTGGGCTACGGGCGGAGCCTCGATGGGGAACGTGGGAGGGCGTGCTGCGCCAGGGGTCTGGCTGGGTTTGTGTCTGTGAGGAGGTTGTTCGTTAGGGCGGAGTTCCAGACTTCAGAGGACGGTGCTGGCGACAGTGGGACATCCAGGCGGCCAGGAAGGGCAATGACATCCTGGCCTGTATCAGGAGTAGTATGGCCAGCAGGTCTGGGCCAGCGATCGGCCCCTGTACTGTACGGCCACTGGTGAGGCTGCACTTCAAATCCTGTGCTTAGTTTTGGGCCCCTCGCTGTAAGAAAGACAGTGCTGAGGTGCTGAAGTGTATGCAGAGAAGGGCAGCAGAGCTGGGAAAGGGTGTGGAGCACAAGTCTTTTGAGGAGCAGCTGACAGTTGGGTTTGTTTAGCGTGGAGAAGAGAAGGCTCAGGGGAGACCTTATCACTCTCTAAAACTCCCTGAGAGGAGATTGTAGCCAGGTGGCAATCGGTCTCTTCTCTCAGGAAACCAGTGAAAGGACAAGAAGACTTAGTTTTAAGATGCACCAAGGTGAGTTTCAGTTAGACATTACAAGGAATTTCTTCACAGAAAAGGTGATCAGACATTGGAATGGTTATGAAGCCACTGTCCCAAGAGGTGTTTAAGGTAAAACTGGATGTGGCATTTAGTGCCGTGGTCTAGTTGACGTAGTGGATTTGGACCAGAGGTCAGACGTGATTTCAGAGGTCTTTTCCAACATAATTGGCTCAGTGATTCTGTGGGAAAGGCCTTGGACCTTGTTGCCCCACACAGCAAGCTGTGCTCTGGCTTCGGTGTCAGGTACAGGGCATGACTCGTCCTGGCTGCTGTAAAATGCACTGAGCTCTGGTCGTCAAGGGTGCTGACTTGCCCTCCACTCTTGTCTGAGCCGACCTTCTTATTGCTTCATTTCCCGGCTAGACTAACTCTTCATCTCTCCATTTTTCCACACCACAGCAGCTGCGAGAGTGGGCCTCAGATTTTACAATTAGGAAGAGATTTGCTAGCACAGATTTTCCGTGTTCTGTTTGCTCTCTGATAAATAAAGAGCTTTTTAACTTGGATAGAAGAGATACTTCTGTCTGATAGAGTGGAGTATCTCAAACTGTGTGATTTGAGACTTCAATCTAATCTTCTTACTAGATTGCTTTACTATTTTGCAAAACTTCTACTTTCTTTGTTAGCAAATAGTGTTCCAAAGCCAATAGCCCTGTTTAAAATATATCTAAGAATGTTTGTGTATCTTGCATAGTATATGGAGGGAGGATCCCTCAGGATTTCCAGGGAGGGGGGGGGTGGGGGGATGTTTATACCCATGAAAAAGGAAGTTTATGTATATCCATCTAATCCCTTCATACTAATTTTCTCCATTGTTTCCCAAACTTCATGTATCTTGTTTTCTGAAAAAAAGGAGTTTTCTCAAAACATTGGCATGTTGAATCTGATTGCTATGTTGTGGTAAGGTGTAATGTTTCCAAGATCAGTATTTATCAACAACAAATTAACCCTGTAAGTTGCATCTGTTCTGTTTTTCCTGTTTAGGTGAAATTTGATAGTGGAGTTTTACTGCTTAGCACACACAGATTGATCTGGAGGGACCAGAAGAATCATGTAAGTCCCACTTTTGTCTCCTATATTCATATATACACATCTCCTATATTCGTATATACAGCTGTCATTCAGCTGTAAATTCCATAATAAACAACAAGTAGCTTGCAATGGCAAGACTGCACATGGAGAGGAGATTTTTCCTTCCCTTGTGCATGTTTTATTTTATAAGTATAGTCCATTCTTTGGCTCACAGTGGACAGAAAATTATGTATAGCAATGTTCTTGCACCCAGTTTTGCTTTCATAAAATAATCATGCAGAGATAAGGTTTACTTTCCCTGATCTCCAGTTTAATGGATATTTAATTGTTCCATGCAAAGAGGAACGATTTTGGTAGTAGGTGTTGAGAAGGCCCTGTAACAGAGTCCACTGGTGTTAGGCACACCCTCACGGCAGGTGGGAGAGGTTCAGAGGGGGAATGTAGCCTGTATTTTCTGTGTTCTGTGTGACTGTGTCAATCACCAAACTGTTGCGGGGAAGATGACGTTCATTAAGGGATGTTCACCAAAATAAGACCTAATGAGATGCTTTAGATGCTTTGAATGTTAGCAATTTCTGTCTCAAATGCATACAAATGTTTAGCCTGTGGTAAATTAGTCTCTAGCAGATGAATGCAGCCTTGTTTTTTGTCCTTCTTTGTTTTGTCTAAAGCACAGTCCAATAAATGTGTGTTAAGATGCATCAACTGCTGGACTAAGTCCTTCGATGCAGGATAGATGGAAAAATTCACACTGCACTTAGACAATAGTCTTTCAGACATCCAACATTTAAAAGACAGGTGGATTTAGGTATTGTTTTAACTCCTGAAGTAACATCAGTGCAAAAATGTTAAGAATCCTTGAGTATTGTGCACCTACATGGACAAGCTGCAGTAGCGTGGAAATGTTAGTGTTTAAATTTAGAACTTAGGTCTAAAGATTTGTTAAATTTCCTAGTTCTTCTATGAGTCTAGCTTGAGGTTTTTAAAGTTGACACATTGACACTTAAATGTGTTTAGGGTTTTTATTGACTAGAACTCAGTTTCAGTTTTTTGTTATTTTTCTTCATATATTTCTCTCTAATAGATTATTTCTATCATTACCATCGTATTTCATACAGAGTTCCTCAGGCAGCACCTGTAGAAATCCAGACTGTCTGTGACATGGGGAAAGAGGACACTTGGGTTTAGAGAATAAATAGTCAGGATATAGCTTTAACTGCACTCGGGCTTTTGTTATTTTTTCCAGGAGTGCTGCATTGCTGTACCTCTGTCTCAGGTCGTATTTATTGAAGAGCAAGCAGCTGGGATAGGAAAAAGGTAAGGTAATCATCACAGTCCTTTTCAGATGGATACATAACACATGCATTTTATATATTATTATTAATAATTATTATTAATATTACAATTCCATTTGCAATCTAAGTTTCCAGATTGACAGCCACAAGGATCTGCTTTCTTCATTTGAGGTCAAATGTATAAGAGAGTCATGATAAAGCACTGTTTGATGTGATTTGTTAAATAACTGTGCTGTAATCACTGAACAAGTATATATTTCAGCATGCCGTTTTCATTTGATTAGTCATAAATGACAACAGTGATTTTGCTGGATCTAAATTTGAAAGGTAATAATAGTCCCTTGTGCCACAGTACTCTGGGGACAGAAACTTCGCCAGATCCCGTATTGTATAACTTTTCATGGCTGTACGATTGGTTATGAGCATGGAAATGCTAGTGGTGGTTAGAATAAACACAATCATTTCCACTAATTTGGATAACTAATTCAGTAGGGATGTGTATGAGGAAGTTTATGAGCCAAGCAGTGTGCCCAAGGAGCTTAGAAGGCCAATGGCATCCTGACTGCAGGAAAGACACTGAGATGCTGGAGCATGTCCAGAGAAAGGCAGTGGAGCTGGTGAAGGATCTGGAGCATGAGTCTTGTGAGGAGCAGCTGACAGAGCTGGAGGTGTTTGGCTTGGAGAAAATAAGGCTCAGGGGGGACCTTATCACTCTCTACAACTACCTGAGAGGAGGTTGTGGTGAGGTGAGGGTTGGTCTCTTCTATCAAGTAACAAGCGATAGGACAAGAAAAAACGGCCTCAAGTTGTGCCAGGGGAGATTTAGATAGGATATTAGGAAAAGCTTCTTTACCCACGGGTGTGTCAAGCATTGGAACAGGCTGTCCAGGGAATTGGTGGAGTCGCCATCCCTGGAGGTATTTAAAAGATGTGTAGATGTGGCACTTAGGGGTGTGGTTTAATGGTGGACTTGGCAATGCTGGGTTAACAGATGGACTTGGTAACCTTAGAGATCTTTTCCAACATAAATGATTCTTTGATTCTAAGTTTCACAAGAAAAAAGAGAAAGAATATTAACTGAAGAAATGCATATGTAGTTGACATGTGCTTGCAGCCTACAGTCAGATTGGTAAGGTGATGTGCTGGGGATATCCAGAAGGTACCAGGTAATCCACTAATGCTGGGGAAGTCATGTAAATAAAAACCAATGAAAACAAGTATCAGTAAAATGAGATGGGAATGGCAGACTTGCAGTCATGTTGTGATAGCAGTCTGCTAATGTTCCTAAAATAATACTGCCTGAAGGTTTGTTTTGGTGGTGTCATTTTAGACTGTTATTTCCATGCATGTTACCCTTGGATGTTGGTTTTGGACAAATTCATGTACAGTGTGCACAAGTTACATGTATAAGTGGTATAGGTTAAACATAATATTGAGACCTTTTGTTTTCCTGTGGCAAAGATAGTGTATTTTGGCTTTTGACTTGCAATAACTACTGCCAAAGCAAAGAACAGCTTGATGGTCAGATTTTTCAGAAATTATTATTTGAAATTTTAAAATTTGTTACATTTATTTTTTAATAGTTGATGGCAGGTACATTTTACATTTTTGAGATTTTGTTAATTTAGATATTATTGTATTTTTTATGCAAGATCTGCTTAGTCAAAGTATTTAAATGTTCATGGACAAATGCAAAGCATTATTTGATGTACTTTAGCTCTCATGTAAGTTAACAGAGGTTTTCATGAAGTGGTTAACTTTGTAGAGATAATTTGTTTACATATTACAGAAATATCTTCTCTTGCCTTTACCTTTTTCTTAGTGCCAAAATAGTAGTTCATCTCCATCCTGCCTCTTCAAACAAAGAGCCTGGTCCATTCCAAAGCAGCAAGTATTCCTACATCAAGCTTTCTTTCAAAGAGCATGGGCAGATTGAGGTAAGTTTTGTACCATGCCAGCCAAGCACATCAGCTCTTTGGACCTGTTTTTTCCTCTTGCTGTGTTAGTGATAATTTCCCATGATACTTCCATGTTTACTTTTGAGGTGGAGCTTTTTCAATACATCTATGCAAGACAAGCACTATGAGTCTTCTGTGTTCAATACTTTGGTTAAATGATGCAAATAGAGTTCAAAAATGTCAAGAGCCATTATTAGGCTTTGTCCTTACTTTAGTGGCTTTAGTGTAGTCTTATACTTCCTTTTTTCATCTGCTAAACTGAACACAGGATTTTCCAAAATGGCATCTCTGAAATCTGTTAAATGTTTAACAGAGTAAAAGGTGGTTCTTTTTAGCTAACTCTCTACTGAACAGGAATCAAGCAAGTTATTCCTAATCATCTCTCTAATTTTATTGCTGAACACTTTTTGTTGCTTCAGAACTTTTTTTCATTTTATGCTTTATATCTTTTTTTTTTACCTTCACCAAATCTCAAAGGCTTTGAGCATTCTAAGAAAAATTTAATATATTTTTAAAACAAGGCTCATCCTAAAAACAGAGAAATTGCACTCTGTAAAGAAATTTCACTGTGTAAGAACCTTATTTAAAAAGACTGAAAACTTTAGCTTTGAACAATTAAAAAAGCTGTACCTGTTTACTGCAGGAAATCATATTTTCGACTCAAAGTTGTTAGAAATGTCTTAAAAATGCATGTGTGTGATCAGACTCACTTTCATTTCTTTGTGAGCCATTTTCAGATTATGATGACTGTAGATTTAAGCAAGTTGTAATTATATAAGTGTTTTGCCTAATCATAGCCTTATTTATTTTAATGTTAATGCTGTGCCTGAAAATTAAACTTGCTATGCTTACTGGTGGCCTAGCTCATCAATTACACCCAAGCTTTTCTTTATGACTTCAGAATGCTTTCCTGTGAACCTGAACAACCATAAGGATGGAATAGGTTTTCTTTCTGGATATTGGTCAGTGAGATATACTTAGTGCAATTAACTAGTGTCACTTTCTGGTATTAGCAATAAATAGTGAATAAAAATGATCTGTGTGGTTGTTTCTATATTGTTGAATTAACAGATCAACAGTAATTGCATTGTTCAGCTTTCCTTCATTTTAAAAGCATGCCTTTGAACAAACCTCAAGATTTTTAACTTTAACATGGATTGGAACATTTTTAATACCCGAAATAAATACTTTATAATAGAAGTACTTACGTTAGTTTAACAAGGGACTTCATGGCTCCTTCTCTAATGTGTATATATTTGAAGACTGGGCATTAAGAATTCCGAGATAATGAATGTTGTACTGTGTATGTGTAGGTGTTACCACACTTTTTCTTACAGGGAAGTTTATTTTATCTACCGCCAAGATTCTAAAAATACCCAGAGGTACTCTGCACAGTGTGTGAAATGTCTGTTGTCACTCTTCAATGTTTGCAGTTCTATAGACGATTATCAGAAGAAATCACACAAAGGAGATGGGAGAACATGCCTACCGGTCAGGCCATGCAAGTTAACAAGGATACACAAGTATGTGCAGAGCTTCTGAGCAGAATCTGTATATAATTTCTTGTTTCCACTTCTCACTGCCCCCATGTACTACATCCAGCATGGCTCTGTAACAGAAGTGATGAGCACATGCAGGAATTCAGCTTTACTTTGCCTATTTCTTCACTGACATAAATTAGTTTCTCCTTTGCAGTTTTCACCTGATAGAACACAGTGGCCTCTCTTTCTTGTGTGTGCTGAGACTCGAGTAGTTGATCAGCTGTACACACACAATTATGCAAATACAATGTATCTATTTGCATGATTTTATTCACAGAATTAACAAGGTTGGAAAAGACCATTGAGAGCATCAAGTCCAACCTGTTACCTAACACCATCCCATCATCTAAATCTAAATATGGCACTAAGTATTCAGCATGAAAGCTCTAATGAAGCTGGGAAATTCTTGGTCTTCATTGTGATTTCTGGTTTATTTTTTATGGCTAAAAGTCAAAATACATAATATGTAACTTTTATATAGCTTTTTGAAATCTATATTTGTTTCATTTAAATGTACATTCTAAATGGACAGTTGTTACAGAGAATGTGATATGTTAGACTCTATCTGTCTGCATACTTCTAGGTTATAAACTCTGATAAACATGTAGATGGTGTCTCTATATATGAATATGTTGAGTAGATGAACATACACTATTGTGTGATTGAAATAAAATGATTCAAAAATGGTTCAATGTCAAATCCCATATAGTCCTCCTTAGTAAATGTCATGCCTGTAAGCACAATTGCATTTGGAAGAATGGGGAAATCTGTACCCTGTATGAAGAATCTAATGAAAATGCTTTACCTCTTGTTCTTAAGTCATAGCATCTCTTAGCCTTGCAGTCAGAGATTTGAGGGCTGGCCCCACTGCCCCTTAGGTATCAGCCTAGTAGAAGTTTCACCATCACCTCCATTCTGATACTTCTCAGCAAAGTAAATTGAGCTGCACTTAGCATTATGTTTCTGTGTCTGTGATTCTTCAGGCAAAATTTCTTGAGGTAATTGTGTTTAGATGTATTCAGGCATTTCCACAGCTCTACTGTGGATGTTCACATAGACTTGGGAGGCTGTACTTGAGGTGAACTGGAGTACTCAATGTGGATCAGGCTATTAAACAGTTTCATATTGATGTCTTCAATATAATAATATCATTATTTGTCTAGTACAGCAAATTCATACATGCTCTATGTTTATCTTTTTACACTGGTTTAAAAAAAACAAGAAATGCATGAAGTATTGGATGAATGATACCTACTCTTGGGGGAAACATTTCCTGTCCTCTAATTTTCACATTAGGCAGATGAGAAAACTTAGTATTTCCTACTTTGACTTTTTTTTTTTTTTTTTTTTTTTTTTAGGGGGGAAA
>VYZS01089050.1:0-14327 GCA_013400695.1 Neodrepanis coruscans | reverse complement strand
GAAAAGAGCCCCGCCACACAGGCGTGAGGCTTTGGGGAGACCCGGCCGCCCCTGCCACTCAGCCCAGCACCAACAGCCATGGGCAGCTGCTGCCTGTTGCTTCGTGGCCGGTGGCTGCCACGCTTCCGGCTCTGGCCATGGGTCCTGTCGCTGCGCACCCTGGATGGGGCACACGCTGCGCCCACACCAACAGAGCGAACCAGCGGGGCTGTAGAAGCCACGGGTGCAGGACGGGACACTCCCCTCGCCTGTGCCGCACATGCTGCTGCTGCTGAGCCCGCAGCAGGCACCGTGGGGTTTGCCCCAGCACCATCACTGCTGATGTGGAGCTGCCACCGCAGAGCCGCACCCATTACTTATCATTCTGGGACAGAGAGCTGCCGCCACCCCACCGCTGCCAGCAGAATGGGGAACCACACCCGCCGCTTCAGGGCAGGCACTGCCGATGCCGCTCTACCACTGCCGGCAGGGCAGGGGCCACCGCTGCCGCCCCACCGCCCCCCAAGCTGCCGCCGTCTCCACGCAGAAACTGCTATCCCTCAGGGAAGCTGGGACTAGGTGGCATGGCTCCACAGCTGCCCTGTGCATCCACGGAGCCATGGGGAAACTGCCGGGGACCAGGTCATGTCTTCCTCCAGCTAGGTCTGCACCTGCAAGGGACTCAAATCTGTCCATCCTTTCTTATAAAACACAGAAACCTGGTTTGAAAGCAACCAGCCACTCCCCGCTCCTTGTCTCCCCAAAACGTCTGAAAAAACCAACACTCTCCTCATCCCCTCCCCTTAGAAGAAAACCCTTTGGAAAAGAGAAAAATCCATTTGAACAACTAGAACCTTATTTAATCCCATAACAATCATCTATCAAAATTAGACTGATACATGTCTTTGGTAGATCAAAATTTTCTTTTACAAAGTCATATTTTACTTCACAAAACTTTAAGAGTTTCGTTTACATTTGATGATTAGTTGACCATTATCATATTAAGAAACAACGATATTTTCTGAAAACAAAAAAAACATGATTCTTTTACCTCTTTTTTTCTTAGTACATCTGAGCTCCAGGATATTCGTTCAGTGGGATGTTTACATAAATACACAGAAATAATATTTTATATTCTGTTATTCAATTGAGGGGCATTTTATGAACATATTGTGTTTCCAACTACATGAAGTACAGAGAAGCCTGTTGACTATATCCACAGAAACAACTCTTTTCCTTCAAGGATAAGGCCACTGCAGCTTTACTCTCCAAACAGAGCAGAAAGGATTGCCACATCAGAGATCTAAACTGCACATCATGTAAGACCATCTGATCAATATGCCTTTGAAGGTTAAAGATTGATTTAGTCCTACTGGGATTTATGACTGTATCTCCAGGAGTCTTAGGTATTTTAAACATGAAGACAACCCCACCAACAGACCTCACCATTAACATCAAAGGAAATTTCTGATTTTTTTCAGTGGTAGGACCATGCAATACCTCTACCTACTGTCCCTAAAGGAGAAAAAAAAAGAGGAAAAAAAAAAAAGAGNGCTGCCAGCAGAATGGGGAACCACACCCGCCGCTTCAGGGCAGGCACTGCCGATGCCGCCCTACCACTGCCGGCAGGGCAGGGGCCACCGCTGCCGCCCCACCGCCCCCCAAGCTGCCGCCGTCTCCACGCAGAAACTGCTATCCCTCAGGGAAGCTGGGACTATGTGGCATGGCTCCACAGCTGCCCTGTGCATCCACGGAGCCATGGGGAAACTGCCGGGGACCAGGTCATGTCTTCCTCCAGCTAGGTCTGCACCTGCAAGGGACTCAAATCTGTCCATCCTTTCTTATAAAACACAGAAACCTGGTTTGAAAGCAACCAGCCACTCCCCGCTCCTTGTCTCCCCAAAACGTCTGAAAAAACCAACACTCTCCTCATCCCCTCCCCTTAGAAGAAAACCCTTTGGAAAAGAGAAAAATCCATTTGAACAACTAGAACCTTATTTAATCCCATAACAATCATCTATCAAAATTAGACTGATACATGTCTTTGGTAGATCAAAATTTTCTTTTACAAAGTCATATTTTACTTCACAAAACTTTAAGAGTTTCGTTTACATTTGATGATTAGTTGACCATTATCATATTAAGAAAAAACGATATTTTCTGAAAACAAAAAAAACATGATTCTTTTACCTCTTTTTTTCTTAGTACATCTGAGCTCCAGGATATTCGTTCAGTGGGATGTTTACATAAATACACAGAAATAATATTTTATATTCTGTTATTCAATTGAGGGGCATTTTATGAACATATTGTGTTTCCAACTACATGAAGTACAGAGAAGCCTGTTGACTATATCCACAGAAACAACTCTTTTCCTTCAAGGATAAGGCCACTGCAGCTTTACTCTCCAAACAGAGCAGAAAGGATTGCCACATCAGAGATCTAAACTGCACATCATGTAAGACCATCTGATCAATATGCCTTTGAAGGTTAAAGATTGATTTAGTCCTACTGGGATTTATGACTGTATCTCCAGGAGTCTTAGGTATTTTAAACATGAAGACAACCCCACCAACAGACCTCACCATTAACATCAAAGGAAATTTCTGATTTTTTTCAGTGGTAGGACCATGCAATACCTCTACCTACTGTCCCTAAAGGAGAAAAAAAAAGAGGAAAAAAAAAAAAGAGCAAGGAAAAGCCCATAAATTTTCTTTTTTGAATTCTCCTTTTTTCCTCTTTGGATCTGTTATGGGGTGAAACCAAGTTCCTGAAATTAAAACCTGTTTTCCCTTTTCCCTGTTTTTCCCCCTCTCTTCTGGGGGATGGGGAGGGGGTTTTGGGGTTTTTTTGGAAGTTCTTAGGGGTTTTCTGGGAAGGAGGAGGGGAGACAGGTAGCCTGGAAGCAGCAGTGGGTATGGCAGGGGGACCGTCCCATCCCGCCGCCGCCACCAGTCCGTGCAGGGGCGAGGGTGCCCCTGCGGGCCAGCGGAGGTGACCACTGCTTCCCCCTTTCCTGTGCCAGTTCACTGCGTGACGGTGGTGGCCCAAGGCTGTCTCCCTGCTAGGGGGGCCTGCTGCCGGCATTTGCCCAGTGGCCGGCTGCCATGGCCATGGCCCCGCTGGTGCAGCAGTGGTGTGGCGCAGAGGGGGCGGGGCCGTCCTGGGTGCCAGCAGCGGCGAAGGGGGTACCATTGCCAGCATTCACCCCATGGCTGCTGCGGACAGCAGGAGTTCCCACCACCTTCCCCGCCGGTTAGCGACTGCCACAAGCTCCAGTCCACTGGTGTAGCAGCGGTGTGGCAGCCACACTGCCGCTCCAGCTGTCAGCGATAGGGGGGGATCGCCACCGAGTGCTGTCAGGCTCAGCTTGGCTGCTCCCAGCACTGCGCACATGCACAATGGTTTTTCCTGTACGCATGAAATGTGGCTCCGAACAGCGAGTTATTGGCGGCCCTAGCAATGGGAGAACCACTCTGCCGCGAGTGGCTGCTGCTAGCACAGAGTGAGGGCAGCCCGGTAGCAGTGCTCAGGGCACCCAGGTGCCCCGTGGTGCCCACGGGTGGCCCCATCCCCTCTAGGGCTCTGGCCACGTGGCAGGCTGACATGAAGTGCCACCATGTTACCTTGTGGCGAGATCTCGCAGAGGGTGGTTCCCAGGCGCCAGTTAGCAAATCCAGAGGCGACCTGCATCCAGGAAGAACTCCAAGATCATGTGTGATTTGCTCTCTATAAAACCACGCTCTCGGAGGCCATCTTCCTCTTTCGGGGCTCATCGGTTGTCAGAGTTGCATATCTTCTCAGCTTGATTCGGCATTTCTTCAGCAGTGCAAGCAGCATTGCAGCTGCAGTGTTGGCCAGTGGCAAGGGCTGAAGGGCTGGAGACCACATCGTTCCATCAGCTGTGGTATTTTCCCCTTGAGGGTCCCCCTAGTTTCCTTTAATTGTCCCTCTTTTTCAGGAAGCCTTGGCGAGGACCCAGCACCATCCTAGCTTCCTCCCTCACACCAGCAGCCAGCCTCAGAAGAGCTTAATTTGTCTGTCTATGTGTTTTATTGTTTTTTCTGTGTGTGTGTGTAATAAAACTTGTGGGTTTTGTTCTTGGTTTTCAATTGGGTTTCTCTCGTAACTGTTACGCCCCCTAGGGTCCAAACCAGGATTTTAAATAATCGGAGAAAAATATTAATTCTTGATCCATATTCAAATTAAAACTTAATGAAAAATGAGCTTGAACTCATTTTATCTTACTATTGATTTTTCAGTAAGAGTTAAGAGGTTCAATATAAAGATTAGGTTTGTCTTCAGCAAAACAGTAAACCAAACAAAATAATCTTAAATTGCAGTCAATATAAGTGATCCTGGGTTAAATCCCTTTTAAAGTAAACATTTAAAAAATCTACATAAAAATTTGAGTTTACTTTTATATAAACAATATTTTGAATGGGAAAGAACTTCTTTTTGAATGGTCAAAATAAAATGTGTTAGCATTTGACAAATGAACTACTTTCTAACTTTTTGGAAAATTCTCCCATATTCTAGCCCAAGCTGCTCACCAATTTCAATCTGAATTACTCTTTCTATCATTTCTAGAGTGCATGTGTTATTGAAAGTCTCAGAATGCCTGAATTATCTCTGTAAAGACATCAAGAACTCACTTCTGGAAATTAACCAGGTATAGTTAGAGAATGTCCCAGAGGCTACAGGATTTTTTGAAAAGGACATGGAAGAATCACAGCGAGAGAATGCAGGTCTGAATCTTATGCAAAGACTGACAAACTACTGAGAAAACTGAGAATAACAAAGGCTTCACAGGCCACAAATATGCCAAAAGACAATCATGCAGAAGTTACTATAACTCAGAAAGTCACAGAGCAGTTGAAGATAAGCTTAAGGAAGAGGAATTCCTAGTGATGACATGCACAAGAAGGAGAAGACTGTTTATAAATACTTCCTTTTTTTTTTTTGCTTTGTCTCTCTGAGTTTGTTTCTTACTCAAAATATGCACTATATCACAGGTTTTTGAATAATGTCTTGCTCATTTTAGCTGATAAATATTTTTGTTCTTGTTAGTCTTTTTTTATGGAACTCCTAAAGGAAAGATAAACACTTATTTTGTAAGTGAAAGTAAAACTTTTTCAGTCTTGAACAGCAAATCCTGAAGGATCCTGAAGTGAATGTTAGATGAAATGAAGATCTTTCTATTTAGAATTTTAACCAGCAATGAATTCCACAGTGCTTTTCTGAATCTAAGCCACTTGTTGCATTCTTGCTTCCACTCTAAAGATGCCATGCTATATGTAACTGTAGTGGTACAGTGAGAAATATGATGTAAAAAAAATATGTTGGAAAGGGTATGACAGTAAGGCACACTGAAAATTTTTAGTTTTTATTGTGAATATTATGGCTATTTATCATGGCTGGAATGTAAATTGCCCTGTTTTAAAAAAAATACTATTTTTTATTTTAGATGCAGTACCATTGTAAAACATAGCAATAATCTCAGAGTAGCACTGCATTCATATTGAAAAAAGATGAAACAGACTTGGTTAAAATAAGCAGTCACATTGTATGACAAAATTATTCTCTTTTTAAAGTATTATTCTTTTTAAAAATATGTAAAAAA
Source organism: Neodrepanis coruscans (assembly GCA_013400695.1). NCBI lineage: Eukaryota > Metazoa > Chordata > Aves > Passeriformes > Philepittidae > Neodrepanis > Neodrepanis coruscans. The sequence goes on along the minus strand of VYZS01089050.1, from coordinate 8,725 downwards.
ACCAGAAAAGATAGGTTAAATACTAAATAATATCTTGGAAAACCAGAGTTGTATCAAATTATCTGGAGTGAGTCCAGAGAAGGGCCACCAGATTGATTAGAGGGATGGAGCATCTCTCCTATGAGAAAAAAAAACAAGAGAATTGGAATTGTTCAGCCTGGAGAAGAGAAGGCTTCAGAGTGACCTAATTGCAATCTTGGAGTACCTGAAGGGAACTTAGAAAAAAGATGGAGACTATTTACAGGAGCGTGTAGTAGCAGGGCAAGGGGGAAAGGCTGCAGACTGAGAGTAGGTTTAGATTAGATATTAAGAAGAAATTCTTTACTGTGAGAGTGGTGAGGCAAGAGAACAGGTTGCCCAGAAAAATTGTGGGTGTCCCATCCCTGAAAGTTCCAGATCAGATTGGGTGAAGATCTGATCAGCTTGGTCTAGTGAAAATTTGCCCTGCCTTGAATATGTAGCAAAAGATGATCAGAATTTTGTGAATAAGACAAACGTTCTGACCTAGGCATGTAACTTGATTTTGGTTAATCTGTGTCAGCTCTATGAGCACAGTCAAATGCATAAGATGCAGTCTAGCAGACAACTATAATTTATGGTTCTTTAGTGCCAAAACTCACAGCCAGTGCTATATCTAGTACTCACATAATTTGTTCTGTTATAGACAATATAGACACTAAAATAGATACTAAGCTATATGTGCGCATGTGTATGCATTCTACTTATATTTGATCAGAAGACTGATAAATATACACTTACTTATAGATAGAATTACAAATAAACCTTTTTCAATCAACAGGCATAGTTCCTATGTCCAATGAAGATATATATTAAGAGAACATTAAATTCTTTGGGTTCAGTACTGTACCTTGTAGGTAAAGCGGGGAGATATGTAATTTCTAAATACTATGACTTGCATACTGATTTTTCTGCAGGTCTGTCAAAAATGGTATATAGACATACTTGGTGTTTCACAACTTTCATCCATGTATACTCCTACATTTGGACATCTCCTGCACTGGATCCTAATAACGTATAATATGCAAAGTATGTCTTTTCTTCACATACATGTGTGTGTAAACTGTTTGGGTTTTGTGTCACTCTAGTGCCAATGAGACCTACAGGCTGCTTATACACTGAAGGAAACTATGGCTTTTGCAAGGATCAGTGAATGAGTGGTATGTTTCAAGTCTACCATTGATGACCACATAGAATTTTAAGCAATGAAAAGCTACTGTTCTGGTTTCCCACTGGAATGCTGCATATTTCAACAAGACAGAAATATCCAGGCCAACATAGTTTGCAAACCATTGGATAATATAATATAATCATCTCCCATCCTGGTTAATTCACANAGAGTGGTGAGGCAAGAGAACAGGTTGCCCAGAAAAATTGTGGGTGTCCCATCCCTGAAAGTTCCAGATCAGATTGGGTGAAGATCTGATCAGCTTGGTCTAGTGAAAATTTGCCCTGCCTTGAATATGTAGCAAAAGATGATCAGAATTTTGTGAATAAGACAAACGTTCTGACCTAGGCATGTAACTTGATTTTGGTTAATCTGTGTCAGCTCTATGAGCACAGTCAAATGCATAAGATGCAGTCTAGCAGACAACTATAATTTATAGTTCTTTAGTGCCAAAACTCACAGCCAGTGCTATATCTAGTACTCACATAATTTGTTCTGTTATAGACAATATAGACACTAAAATAGATACTAAGCTATATGTGCGCATGTGTATGCATTCTACTTATATTTGATCAGAAGACTGATAAATATACACTTACTTATAGATAGAATTACAAATAAACCTTTTTCAATCAACAGGCATAGTTCCTATGTCCAATGAAGATATATATTAAGAGAACATTAAATTCTTTGGGTTCAGTACTGTACCTTGTAGGTAAAGCGGGGAGATATGTAATTTCTAAATACTATGACTTGCATACTGATTTTTCTGCAGGTCTGTCAAAAATGGTATATAGACATACTTGGTGTTTCACAACTTTCATCCATGTATACTCCTACATTTGGACATCTCCTGCACTGGATCCTAATAACGTATAATATGCAAAGTATGTCTTTTCTTCACATACATGTGTGTGTAAACTGTTTGGGTTTTGTGTCACTCTAGTGCCAATGAGACCTACAGGCTGCTTATACACTGAAGGAAACTATGGCTTTTGCAAGGATCAGTGAATGAGTGGTATGTTTCAAGTCTACCATTGATGACCACATAGAATTTTAAGCAATGAAAAGCTACTGTTCTGGTTTCCCACTGGAATGCTGCATATTTCAACAAGACAGAAATATCCAGGCCAACATAGTTTGCAAACCATTGGATAATATAATATAATCATCTCCCATCCTGGTTAATTCACACTTCTGAATAAATTAGCCTGTAGCAGCTACTCTGCTAATTCAAATAATAACAATAAAAAAACTAATTCTTTTGACTCAGGGCTCAACTTTAATAGTACATCAATGAGAAGAGGTGTATTAATGTAAATATCATCTGAAGGAAAGCTCAGAAATTCTCCCTGCCCATCCGTATTGCTGTACATGTTGTCAGAACTGTGTTTTGCAACAGACTGATTCTCCCATCCCTTTAAGCTCCATTTCCTCTCAAAAAATGCACACCTGGACTATATAGGAAACTACCTACAAATAATTCTATTCTCACTTTATCTGTGTGTACCATTTATTTCTGTTTCTTTGTAGAAGTTCTTTTGAGCAAGAACTATATATTTTCTCACTCTCCTGTAACATTCATATATTTGAAGTTACACAAAAATGTAAAATAATGAACAATAGAAAGCAACTCCAAACTCTATTACCAAAAAAATCTGGCAAGATTTCAAGGAAACATTATTGAAAGCAAAGTGGGAACAGACATCAGTGAACCATTGTATTGGGTCCGTCTGAGATGGAGTCCATTTCCTCAGAGCAGCCCTCACAGTGCTGTGCTGTACATTGGTGGCTAGAAGGGTGTTGATAACACATCAGTGTTTTGACTACTGCTGAGCACAGTACTGGAATTGTAATGTTCCCTTCCCAGCTGAGGGCGAGACTCAGAGGGGAACACAAGTAGGCCAGCTGACCCAAACTGACCAAAGGGACATTCCGTATCTTATGACATCAGCTCAGATATAAAAGCTAAGGAAAGGAGCAGGAAGAGGGGGCATTCATTGTTTCCAATGGCTGCCTGCTAATAAACCACTAAGCATGTTGAAGCCTTGATTCCCAGGTTGTGGCCAGATATCACTGCTGAATGGGAAGTAGAGAATAAACTTTTTGCTTTTGTACATGCAAGCTTTGCTTTTCCTTTAGTAAACTGCCTTAACCCCATCCACAAGTTGTTTTCTATCTTATTCTCTTCCTGCTGCCTGTCTAGGAAGCCTCTCCATAGAGAGACTGGTTAGGCACTTGGCATCCAGCTGAGGTCAACTTGTTACAACCATCTACAGATTTACAGTTGGTAGTAATTTAGAGCAGATAGCTCTTTCACTATATTGATATTTCTTCATCTCATCTCAATCTCATCTCATCTCAATCTCCTCTCATCTTTGTCCTTCAGTATATATACATATATATGAAGCCTAATAAATAAGTACTTCAAGATGCCTTGGTTCATATTGTCATATTCCATGCTGTCATACTTATAAATCAGACATTGTATAATATATATATACATCATCATAGTGATATACTATTTTATATATGTGGCATAGTGATTGGTATATTTTACTCTATTTGGGAAAAAGTTGAAGATCTAATAAGTAGCTGTTAGTTTAATCATTTTACAATAAATAGAGTTGTACTCTTTGATGTAAAGCCTATAGGAAAAGACTGAAAGAAAAAAATATTTTGTCAAGGGACAGTCTTTTTCATCACAGGACTATAGTTCAGTTTGCCTTTTTTTTTTTTTTTTAACAAAAACCCACCTGTTTCTATCATTTAAATTTTACCTCTGTTTTCCATTTCCTGAAGACAGACTTTGTCTAATTAGAGAAATAGGCAACTGCCAACTATTAGAAGCTTAACAAGTGCAAATGCCAGCTTCTGCAAGGGGACAGGGCAACCCTAGTTGTGTTCATAAACGAGAGAATGAGTGTTGATGACAAGTTGAATATGAATCACCAGTGCCCTGGCAGCCAGGAGGGCCAAACATGTGATGGGGGACATCAAGCACACCATCGTCAGCCAGTTGAGGGAGGTGATTGTCCTGCTCTGCTCTGCTCTGCACTGTGCTGGTGTGGCCTCACCTTGAATATTGCGTGCAGTTTTGGGCACAATAATATAAAAAAGACATTAAGCTATTAAAGATCATCCAAAGGAGTACAATGAAGATGGTGAAAGGCCTTGAGGGAAAACTGTATGAGAAGCAACTGAGGACACTTTATTTGTTCAGCCTGGAGAAGAGAAGACTGAGGGGAGACCTCATTGCAGTTCACAATTTTCTTGTGAGGGGAACAAAATAGAACATTTTATAGATATAACACTTAATAAGAATGAGCCTGGTATCTGGGAGATTATTCTGTCTTTTGAAATCAAATATCTGGATCTTGTTCTAACTGGGAGGAGACTTGAGTGACTACTATTAATGATTCACTTTTAATAAGAGTACCTCACTGTTTTAAAAGGATAGGTAATATTTCTGCCTCATTTTCTCTTTTTCAGTTCTACCTCTTGGAACCATTGTTCTGGCCAATGGTATCAGAATGGTAAAATAAAGTAAAGTATCAGAAAATTCATGCTTAATACTCAAAAAAGAAAATATGCAGCTTATGCAACGATACAAGTAGTTACAGTTTTTCATTTAACTTTCAACCCAGAACAGACAGTATTTGGTCTTAAGGATATTTATTTATAATGAGATATTAGGTCATTTTAGACAACAATATCAGATTCTGCTTTTTTTTTAATTAATTTGCCTTCAAATTTGTTAGTAGAATACTAAAAAAATTATCTAATAAGAACGTTTTTATATGTTTTCTGATGTAACCAGTTTTAAAAAAAATATTTAATTTTTTCCTGACATATTGCTTTTGTCTATAAAAAAAGCACTTATAAAACCTTGATCTTTAATTTTGAAAGTTGAGATTCATAAGATATTTTCTCATGTTGTTGTTTTAATTCTTCTCGGATTAGTCTTAATACTTTTAAATGCAGTAGGAAAAATACTAGTCTTATATGTCTTTTAACTTGACTTCAATCCCTCTTTCGATAGTTTATAATTTTTCTGCTTTCATATGAGATGTTGAAAAATAAAAGCCTCTTTATATATCCATATTGGTCCCACTAAAATTAGTAGTAAATTCATCTATCTATGCAACAAGCAGAGAATATAAACTAAACCTTTTATTTCTCTCTCTAGAATATATCTCTGTAGAGTCAGAGCATATAAATGTCTAGTTGATGACCCTTTCATTTGAGTTTCAAGTGAACTGATACTATAACATGGATTTGAGACAGCTATATATCTAAATGTTAGGAAACGGAAAGTATTTTCCAAGGTCTCTTGTAGCTAGTGGAAACTACTTCCTGTCTCTTCTGATATTAGAAAAAGGTCCTTCACCCAGAGGGTGATTGGGCACTAGAACATGCTCCCGAGGGAAGTGGTCACAGCATCAAGCCTAACGGATTTCAAGAAGCATTTGGATGATACTCACTTGCTGTGACTCTTGGAGATGCTCCTGTGCAGGGCCAGGAGTTGGACGCAATGATTCTTGTGGGTCCCTAAAACTCTGCATATTTTGTGATTCTGAGTTTCAGACTGATTCTTCTTACATGTACATATACAGCTTCTGGAAAAGGGAGCTTTGATTTCAGCTGAATTTAGAAAGTGTTAAAAATAAAAAAAAATCAGACCCAAAGTATTATATTTGTTGTGGTTGTTAATATTCAGTAGTGAACGTGAATACATAACTAAAGAAAACTTGGAAAGTTGTTGCGGGTTTAGTGACAGATGAAGCCAAAAATGGGTATGACAGAAAAATCAAAATATGCAAGCTTGGTCATGCCACGATTCTTGTGCATATTTTCTAAAGCCATTTCTTCATCATCCTTAGGCCTGACTTTGATCACTGTGAAGAAACTGAATAAAAATGCCTAGATTGTAGTGTTTTATCTCTATTTCTTTTGAAGCATCAGCTGACTAGAGACTATTTGATGGTTGCAAATGTCATTTGCATTTTCCCTCTGGGTGTATCTGGAATAATAAGTAATAACCCACAGGGGTATTTCTCTATAAACACTGTTAAACATAAAGACCTCAGGAAGTTCCTCTATGTATTTTACCAGAGATACAATTTTGTCTCAGAAAAAGAACTGGATGTTTTGAAAATGTTCCCTCAGAACCGTAGTTTGTTTCTTCTGTGGGTTGGATTTTTGTTCTGTTTTTTTAATAGAAATCTGAATTCTTGATTAAATGTTACAAAAAAAAAACCAAAAAACACCCTTTGGCTTCACAAACAAGAGAAATGAAACCCAAGAAGGTATTTTTTGTCTGCAATTCCAAAACATCTATTTGATAGTACTGATGTCAAACCTGAGGAGAATTCTAAATTCAATGCTTCAGATTGTTGTTCTCTTCTATAAACGAGGTCCTCCAGACTTAACTAGATTTAAGAGAAAGAAGTTTCATTTTTCAGTAAGAAAGTTGTTTTATTTTAGTAAAGAAATTTATTACAGCTTTCCTCTACACAGTTTGTAATTCCTTTCTCTATCAAAAAACCATTTGAATGCTATTTGTGTAGACATTTTGTTGATGAAAGTGTTTTTAGAGCTGCTATTTAAAATGATCTATTCACTGCTCACGTAAGTCAAATGAAATCTCTTTTTTGTGGAGTTAAGAAAGGTACAATGTCTTCAGCCAAATAATTTTAAAAAAAGAGGTGTTAAGGGTGAGTTTATCATTAGATGCCATCTTATTTTTTTCTTATTTCAAGACACACTATTATCTGTAAAGAAACAATCTGTAAACTATGTGGAGAGTTCAATAATCTACCCATTTAATATGTGCAATAACAAGCATGCATCAGGATGGACCCAAGGCCCAATTGGATGGGGCACTGAGCAACATGGTCTAGGGTGAGGTATCTCTGCCCATGGCAGTGGGGTTGGAACTAGACGGTCTTTAATGTCCCTTGCAATCCTGGCCCATTTTATGATTCCATAAAACTGTGTATTTGCTTAACATGAAAGCTTGGTTTCTCCATTCCTCATTCCTTTTTTACCATGCATTTTGAGAAAAAATATCTTTAATCAAGATGGCTATCAGTTTAGGGTTTTGTATTCTTATACAACTTTCCATAAATCAGCCATTACTTGATACTCTTACACTTTGCTGTGAGGAGAGAGAACGCATAAAGAAAAAAAAGTCTTTGAAAGTATCAGTCAAAGCAAAAACATACTTAAACCAAAAGCTTTTTCTGATCTCCAGGTACATGCCTGCCTTTACCTTAAAGGATAAAATGATAATAGGCACAAGGGGCATTTAGCACAAGCACATGGAATTTTGTACCACAGATCTTACCTTGCATCTCAAGACCTGGCCATCTCTCATTTTGACAATACTTTCCACTTGTAGGTGAAATTAGTCAGCTTGCAAATGACCTGAAAAAATTCAAAGGCAAAGAGTTATTTCTAATAATAAGAAGGCAAATATACTGCATAGGAATCTCATCTGCCACAATTCAAAGTTTTAAATCATATTAACCTTCCATAAATTTACTTTTCCGGGCTTATTTTAAAATCAGAATCCTGAAATTTATAATGTATAGTAGGTGTGATTCATACATGCCTTGGGCATATTGCAAACATTTATTCACACACTCATAGTCTGTTATTCATTCATGCAACTCCACTGTTCTTATGCCTTGTTGGTTGTTTATTTGACCATGTTCTTCCTCCACTTTCTATACTTGCATATATTTTACTAATTTTATTGCTCAGTCAATACAGAATATTACAAATACAAATTCAAATTGTATATACAGTATATAAATACAAATACAGAATACTTGTCTAGTCATTCTGCTTCCAGCAATACTTGCATAGTTAGTCATGACTATGATCACCAGAGCAAGCCACTTACTGTAATATTTCAAGTCAAGATGAGAAGCCGCACACAGGCTATTTTGCTTCTTTTTATGCATTCCAGCATAGTTAAGAAGTGGAAGAAGACAAATAGACTGACAGCAGTGATAACATTTACTGTCCAAAATATAGACTCAACTGAACACTTATTTACTGAAGACATAATACATAAATCTATAGATAGACAAAAGAAAGGATTATAAAAATAAGAGTATGTACGTATCAGATTGTATTAATTTTTGTGTTAGTTTAGCACAGTAGACAAAAATTACCCACCAAAATCTGGACGAGAACTCGTTAGGGGGATTAAATGCGACAGAATTTATTAAATTTAAAACATGGGTGGGGGAAACAAAGAGAGAGAGAGTGCCCGTTCCCTTCTTTGTGCAGGGGCGGTGGGGAAAGGGAAGAAAACAAACCAGCAACAAAACTTAAACAAGGACAAGTAACAGAAACAGCCCCAGCAATCCTTCCTGCCCCTCCTTCTCCCAGAAAAAAATGGAATATTAAAATAAAACCAAAGTGTCTAGATAGCAGTCCTGTCTTTCCCAGCTTGCCATCTCCGTTGTTCCCACAGCCTATCCCGGACAAAAGGGTGGAGGAGAAAAAAACCTCTCCCCTTTCAAA
>VYZS01089045.1:1788-25072 GCA_013400695.1 Neodrepanis coruscans | reverse complement strand
GAGGGGAGCCCCCGGCGCCGCGAAGGCACGGAGTGCCAGGCACCTGGCCCTGGGGCGAGGGAAACAACCTGCATGCCCCCGCGGGGGTGCCTCCCCCGGCTGCCGCCTTCGGGGGAGCATCCGCCTGCGGGGCGCGCCTGACATCCACCGCCGCCACTGTGGCCCCCCGCTCGGGGCCCAGGGCTTCCCCCAGCCACCCAGCGCTGCGCCCGAGAGGAGAGCTGTGGCTCGGGCCACCCCGGCTCGAGGCCCACGCCCTCTCCCCTGGACCCCCCAGGGGCCAGCGAGAGCTCATCGGATGCTGCCCGCTGCAGCGCGCCCGCCGGGCTGCGCCGGGGCGGGCCCCACTCTGGCTTGCGGGGCTCCAAAAGGGACTGGGGCTCCAAACGGGACCGAGCCGGGAAGGGGAGGAATAATTTCCATTCTTCGACCCACAACACAGTCTTACAGGGAAACATATATTGCTAGTGAGTACAAAGATCTGCTCTTTAGACCAAGGACAGAGACAAAAAAAAGTAAAATGGAAAGGTCCAATTTTTGCTATTTTGTTCTACAGCTTTTCAATTTTTCTAAAATTATGTTCTGAGCTAACCAAGCCATGATTTCTTTACTCAGCATCTATCCAGCTCTCCTTGTCCCACTGGGAGGCAGGGGTTGATGTGTGTGGAGGTGAAAGAGGATGCAGGACTGCTGACCCACCTCACTGTGGACTGCAGACAGTGCCAAATAGGCTCTGGTGGTGAGAGAGCAGCTCTGTGGGGAGTCACCAAGGTGGCACCAAGGACATCAATGTGCCATTTCCTGAGAGAGTGGTGATCCCTCAGCATCTTCAAGAGATCCTTCAAAGGCTTAAAATTGGGATAGATAAAGCTTTGGCCCAAGACAGGACAGCCATTCCTACTCTATTACTGGAGGATGGCCAGATAATATTATAGTCATGATATTCTGAGAACGAACTGGGTACCATCTATACTGAGACCATCCCTGTGTCAGGCACTTGGCTTTGTTTCCAGTAAATAGTGATGAATACTGGTGAATACAAGTGGTTACTGATAATAGGCATTACTGCAGTTTGGTGAGTAGAGCAAATGAGTTTTGTAGATGTTAAACCTCTGTTAACAAATGAGGATCATCACACCAGACTCTTAAAACATGCTTTTAATGCCTGTTAGCCAGAGGCTCCTACTTCTTACTCATCCACATTGGTGTAGGCTGAACCTCAGCAATAATTTTTATGCCACATAAATGCAAGTTTGTTTTTCCAGAGCCCTCTCTAAGAAGGCAATGATTCGCAGCTAAGTCTCCCCCAAACTTAACACTGTACTTACTGAAGGAACACAGGGTGTATGAAAGCATAACAGTAAGAAGCTGTTTATACCCTTTAATATTATAACTCAGCTTTTGACATAAATCTCTCTCCTTGATTGCACATACCTCCAGCATGAACTCATGCTCCTTTTGATTTTCCTCTTTATTACCCTTAGCCAACTGAGTGATGTGTGAGTTCCTGTCACGGTGCTGACTCTATTACAAAGTGCAAAGGTAATTTACATCATGGTGCTGGCAGGGCAACCAATAGCACCATGCCTGGGAGGTGTGCAGCTCCAAAAAGCCTCTCTCTTTTATGGATAATGGAGAGCAATATTTTTTTAAAAAACAAACTATAAATTTTTGTGCATGGTCAGAAGCAAGCCCTTGAGGTAGAAGAGCAGATTTACACTTAGCCCACTAACAGCATCGTGAGGACTCAGCATCTTCTTTTGAGTGAAAAGCCCCAAGAGCAGAGCCTGATCTACCCCCTCACTGGCTGAATTCCTCTGGCTCACTGTAGAGGAATCAGAGGAGAAGGGAGAAAGAGAAAATTCATGTTTCTTTGCTGAAGAAGTTCACTGTAAACCAAGACTCCCTGGAGCCAGAGCTGCAGTTTTCACACAGCTCTTTACCCTGAACTATTTGGAAATTTTCATTCAGTTTGGATATAAACAAACCTTCAGTCTATCTGAGTTCAGGAAGGGCAAAAGCTCTCCCAGGAGCACAGACTGAGTAAATGGGGTCAGTCTTCAGAGTTTTGTGAGGAAGCAAATCCTTTCCAGGTGGCCCTCAGCAGATATTCACAATACCAATGGAAGCAACTAATTCCAGGGGCCAGTCACCTATTTCTAGCCATTAAGGAGAGATAGGCATCTCAAAAAGTGGTTTAGAGAATCCTAGTTAGGCTCCCGGTGTGACCTGTCTTGAAGAAAGCTCACCTTTCCCAGCAGTGCATATACTTTACCCCTACCTGAGACAAGAGCCCACAGTTATCCTGGATGAACACACCCATCTGCCTCTCTGTGCAACTTCAAGATTGGAAAATCCAAACCTCCCTGTGTCTTGGGGACAGAGGCACAGCATCAACCCCATTCCAGACCCTCAGACTAACAGGGATGGTAACATGTATTCCAGTGTCTGCCAGTTTTGATTCAAAATACTGCACGATACGCCCCAATGCCCCAGATTCTGCAAGCACTAGAAAATTTGCATTTTATGGTGAAAGGGCATTTTCAAAAGCACCCCTATGACCCTCTCTTAGGCTTTCTTCTGACAAAATCATCCTTCTGACCCTAAATTTTTCACTCAGAGAAATGTTATTACTCTGTTTATACAGAGCAACAGGAAGGGAAGAAGCTTCCTCACCTTCATATGCATCACATGCATTTATGTGTGATAGTTCTGTTTTACTTTCTAAGAACAGCAATATGACAGGAAGCAGTCATACATGGGAGCCCTCATGTCACTTAGGTACCGCAGAGGAAAAAGGGTTTTTTTGCATCTTCCTCGGGTAATTCATGTACACTGCTTTCATGCTCCAGTGGGAATGCCAAAATAATTGTTCTTAAACATTCATGAGAACAGTTCTTTTCCTGGTGTTTGACATCTTAATATTAGAAACACATCCTGAAAATATAGTGGAATTTGATAGATAGAAAACTTGTGTCCATTTAATCAAAGCTATTCAAAGCGATCAGCTCCTATTTCAATTATATGGGAGTTAGGGGCCCAGGTAACTTTGGGAAATAGGCTTCAACAGCCATCAAACTCAAATTCTGATGTTCAGTGAAATTCAGAGGACATATTGTGTTAAATTGCAGTGATGGTGATGTATCTTTACTCAATGCATTACACAACTTCACCAGTTTCCTAGTAGTTTGCATAATATATGCAAGACAATTCAATATAAAGTTTTCTCTAATGGCTTTCAGTGCACAGCTTAATTCAAGTCCTTTCATACAGGGGTTTAGTTTAAACCAGGGGTATTAGGACTGCGGATCTTTCTGTAAAAGTTTAATTTTCAACCCCTCCCTTAGCAGAAATGGAAAAAGATTATGTTCTACATAATCTTAAGAGAGCCTCAGCATTCACATGAAAGGAACCAATGTAGCCTGTCTATAAATACTCTCACACCAAACATTTCTACAGGACTTGCTTTTGCAGTAGTAGCTTAATTCCAAAGCCATATAAATCTACCTTGTTTGTAAAACTACTGTAGGGCAATACAACACAGGCCAAATCTTCATTCCACTGACATCCACAAAACTGATAGCAGCAGAAGAAAGCAACACTCCCATACGTTTATTATACCGTATTTTATACGGCTGTCATGCTTCACTAGCTTTGCACCAAGTTGAAGTCTGACCTTCATCTTAGTACTGATACACAGGGCAGAGTGACTCTATGTAGGCTGCTTTATTTACCATGCATCACTGGATTTTGCATTATCTCTCTCTTGGGCATGTTCTACATCTGCTTTAAGGGTGTGTTTACACTGGAGTGAGTGTAGTGTGAGTAGACATTCCTGAGCAAGCATTTTAAGGAGTATGTGAGGACTCTTTGCAGCACAGCTGTGATAGCACAGACTTCACCAGAGACTGGGGACCCCCATATTTACTTAGTTTTAAGGCTACTCTGCCTGAGCCCAAAACTGCTCACCAGCACAATCTCCTCAAAGTCCAGGGAACTCTAAGACTTTGTAGGTCCACTCACACTCTCATTCTCTGATCCTGAGCACAGGATGACAAGGTAAGATTGCAGAAGCCAGAGCAACAACCCATCAGAACATCCAGCATCCCACTGTCAGCAGTCACTAAGTAATAAATATCCCAGAAGAAAAATGTATAAACACGCATTTCTCCCTAGGCTGCCTGGACTAAGACAACGGTCTGCTTGCCTTTAGCCACAAAACCAGCCTGAGCCCTTAAGTGTAGTAGTATTTGGGAGTGTTGAAATGTTAAAGTATCATAAGGTCATGCTTCAAAAATACGTGACCTCAGTGTGTATATCTACTGATCAACTTATGATTGCTTTGACTCTTGTGCATGTCCTTTATATTCTCTTGGCACCTGGAGCATCCCTCAATTAACTCAGGTAAGTCAGAGTGGAGTGAAGTGAACAAAATCAAGGGTGTTCAATAAGAAGCAGAGCACACACTTAAAGGCTAAGCTGACAGGAAGAAAGAGCATGAGTGCATTTCTCTCCATTTTACTTCTTTACTCCTAATTTTGTGTTCTAGTAAAGTAATTTCTGTGTCCTCCTCTCCATAACTCACACATCCCTGTGTTTGTTCACCGTCTGTTAAGTCAATGAACTGTGACTGTGACTGCATCTGTGACTTGGAGACTGCATAATTTTTTCTGATCTTTTTACCCATGTTTCAGTAATTGTATGCAGGAGGAGACTTTTCATTCATGTGATAGGATCTTTTTTTTTCTCCTACTATTCTCCTCAAGAATATCAGTCAGGCCTCCCAGAGTCTTTGAATTATTGTAGATGCTATTTGAAATTATGGTTATTCTGAGAAAACTGCGTAGAAGGCACCATTGAAATCTAATTTAAAGACACTGTCCCTCTAGAGACATTTCTTTAAATAGAAAGTGTCAAGTGTCTATTCAAGCATTCACATCAAGTATAACCAATGCAATCAGTGCTATAATGATCCTTTAAACACAGTATTGAACTGTACCTGAGACGTCTGTAGTATGACTAGTTGAAGGGTGATGAATAAGATTTTGATTTCTGAATACCTTAATTTCTTCATCAGTGAAATGGATAAAATTAATTTCTCCTGTCAGTCTTTTGGGATCCATTATTTAGTAAGGATACCTACACAAGGAAAGTTTCATAAGTGATTACATTTACTATCTTTATGTCCTTTTGACAAGTTTACTTATGTTCAAAATCTGCTGTACTGTTGCAAATTAAAATCATTCTGGTTCAAGTGTTTGTATAGATTTTATAAATTTTGAATATTCAGATTTCTTTCAATGTTTATATCTTCATTTTCCTTAAAGAGAAAGATTTTTTTTATCTGAACTTTTACTGTGCAAGCCTTTGAAAACTATTTTAATTAGTAACAGTGTAGCTCTGTTGTGCAGAGAAGTCTGGTTACACCTTTAATACTTGCAATGACTTCTTTTTATTATCATAACAGCTCCAAACAGTAAGCAGCACATTACTATAACTGACTATTTATTACACCTACTGTACAAAAGGAAGCAAGTCTCTATTACTTTTTTATTCATATAGATGTTCCTATAAACCAGATAGTTAAGTGATGTATTTATTTTGGTTGCAAGCCAAGCAGAAATATTTAAACCCTGCTTTTGGAAGCAAGAATTATCTAATCACTCACTAGCTTTTATAATAAAACATTTATCATGGAACATTAATCCATTAGTACTTATTTTCCATCCCATCCTTTCACTAGCACCTTGCTTTGAACAAGGTTGAGTTTGGCTGTGATTTTTCCTTTTATCATATATCATAGTTACATGATGGGACACAACAACATTGAATTCAGAAAAAAATCTTGCACTTTGCTTGAACTTGGCACCCAGATGTTCTGCTTGTGCTTCCACTGCTAACAAAATAGTGCACGTGTGAGTTCTGAAATAAGTCTTTCATCGTAATGTACCATGGCTTCATGGATGTAAGGAGGCATGTGGAAACAGCTAAGAGTAATTACCTGCTAAAGAAAAACTCGTGTTTAACTAGCTTTGTTTTTTCACAGCTTTAATTTGCATAGCACATCACCAAACTGCCACGCTTAAGCTCCCTGGCATTAAAGGCAAAAATGAAATGCTTCAGGGGAATTTCAGCTTTGTTTTGCTTTGTTTTGCCAAATTAGAGATTAAAGGTAACCCCTGACTAAAAAGTGCAGTCCCTGACTCTGTGATGTCACATCACCTGTGGTGCTGTGTGACTGATCAAAGGTTGGACTTCCTTGGGCTTTTGCTGGACCTGGATTTACAAAGCCACTGCTTAACCCGTCATATCACCGCCAGAGGATGACATGTCCTTTTACAGCAAAAAGGTGATGAGAGGAATGGGAGCACTCAGGGAACTTCAGAGTCTCATTCCATTTTCTTCATCTCCCTCTGAATAGAGAGAAATAAACAAAGAAAAAGAAGGTTGAGAAAATCAAGGTTAAAAAACCCAAGATGTCTGTGCAACTGAGAAGTCTTTGCTGATCATTGGCTTTTGTCTGCTGCTCTTCCCAGTAGCAGTTGGATACCCTCATGGGTAGGTATCTCTGGAGACATCAGGACAGCTGGGTCTCTCCTCCCTTCCTCAGGGTGTGCTGGCACTGGGAACAGGGGCTCAGGCTGCAAAACTCAGCTGAACCCTTCACACATCTCACATATTGAAAAACATTAATATTATGTGCCTCTAAATGGGATTCTGCAGCCTGGTGTCAGCCTGCTGCTGCATTTTTTTTTCCCGTTTCTATGAAGAAATGTTCCATTTCTGAGCCAAAAAACACCCCTCTTTGTAGCATGTATCACAGAATGTATGAAATAACAGAGCCAAATCCTGTGAACTCTGGGTGTAATCTTTGTTGCTGGAGTAGATCCCTTGCAACTCATAGATGTAATAAATACTACGTCAAGCTTTTACAGAACAAGAGCCAAACTATCATTAATTGTAACATTGGAAGACCCTGATTCATTCCACCTCTCTCTGCAGATTTAACTGAGGTGCTTGTGTCAAATGCTGGCTTTAGGTAGGCTGCAATTCAGGAAGACTAGTGACTTGAGTCATCACAGTGATTAGTGAGGCTCGACTAAGTCAAATGAAATGCACACACAAACAAAAACTGACCACCAGAGAAAATGACTCCTGGAAAATATGAAATAAAGGAGAAGATGATTTTGAAGACCATGTATTGTTTTATTATTCAGATATAATTTTTCCCTGCTGGTTTTTAATAGGTGAGAGCATTGTGGTCTCTGTGGTCTCCGGAGGAAAGTGCCTGAAGGAAAGTGCCTCCTATGAAGGAGCCTATCATCCTTGTGGGGGCTTAATGTGTCAGAAAGTTACTGGATACAGATGCAAGAGTAGTTCTTCATACATTTCAGAATTTAATCTACATTATGATTTTGGAAAGGAAGAAATTTCTGTCTTCTCCCTGCTATAGTTTTTAATCCTCAGACAAATAATGTGCATCCTACACCTATACTTCTCATAGAGCTTCTGTGGGTATTAGAAGAAATTTTGTGTGCCAAGACAAATGTAATGCAGGTTCAAAGAAAGCAAGCTGGTCTCTAAGCAAAACTCCCCTAAAAAAAACAACTTTCAAAATTCTTTTTAATGTCCAAACTTCTAAAAGACTACAGTATGGTCATGGTTGGAACATGAAAAGTATACTCCTTAATTATCCTACCTTTTCTTTAGTTATTTCCAGTAATTCCTTTCTACTAATTTATGTGGAAGTTTTGTCTCTGAAGTACAGGACACATATATGTACAGAATTGTATCCCTATACTTCTACAAATAGACCTATCCTTTTAGATTACTTGTATTTTCAGTATACTTATCTAGTGTTTATATTTGAGAAACCCCTTTGTTCTTTTCACATATGCTTCACTTTTTTATTAGAAAAAGCTCTTCAGGTTTTGGGTTTTTTTAACATATGTAATTCAAAGATATATTAAAAAATATCTGGATTGAATATCCAGATATTACAACTAACAGGAAAAAAAAGCCTATTTTCTTTCTACCCATTGGGAAAACATTAATTGCCTTCTCAGAACCAAGTTATCAGCACAAGAATCAGAGAATTTCTGTCATTTAAGTGGTATTACCTCATTTTTAAGTTCATTAAGTTGCCAGTGCAGGTGTGTTTAAGTGATCTGATGGAATTCCCTCAGCACCTACTGAGCCAAAGATTAGTTCAGCAGTTGTGTCAAAATAAGTAGCATCAAGCTCACTCTAATTTTTGAAGCTGGGGGCTGTTCCAATGGGCTGTTCCAAAAGCCAGAAAGAGGTAATAAAGTCAAATTCATATCACCTTTACTCTTCTGGAATCAGATTTATTTGTATAAAAAACAACATGTAAAATAATAATGTCATGTGATACGATACAATACAATATGAAAAAATATGGAGTGTAATAAAATAGATCTAGCATTGTTGAATAGTTATGAAATCAGACACTGAACTTTATACCTGGCATGGTATCCTGGCACAGGCTGGGCACAGAATGGACTGAGACTAGCCCTGCGAAGAAGGACTTTCTGGATGAAAAGATCAATATGACTTGGCAATGCCCGCTTGCAGCCCAGAAAGCCAACCATACAGTAATGGAGACCAGGAGAGGTGCCTGATGACTAGAAGAAAGCAGATGTCACTCTGGTCTCCAAAAAGGACAAAAAGAAGGACTCAAGGAACTATCTACCAGTCAGCCTCACCTCAATCCCCAGAAAGATAATGAATTGCCTCATTCTGGAGGCCATCTCTAGCCACAAGGATGACAAGAAGGTGATCACGAGTAATCAGCACAGATTCACTAAAGGTAAATCATGCTTGACCAACCTGATTGCCTTCTATGGTGAAAAAACAACCTGGACAGATTAAGGGAGAGCAGTGGATATCATCTACCTCAACTTCAGAAAGGCTTTTGCCACTGTCTTTCACATTTCCATAGGAACACAAGGGAAGTGTGGACTGGATGAGTTGAGAGTGAAGCAGTCTGAGAACTGGGTGAATGGCAGATCCCAGAGGATGGCAATCAAGATCTAGTTGGAGGCCTGGCACTACTGGTATCCCTCAAGGTTCAGTACTGGGCCCAATATTGTTTAATTTATTAATCAAGGACTTGGATGAAGGGGCAGATCCCTCCTCAGCAAGTTCACTGATGATGCAAGCCTGGGAAGAATGGCCGATACCCCAGAGGTTTGTGTAGCCCTTCAGAAGGACCTCAAGATGTCGGAGAAATGGGCAGAAATGAACAATCTGAAATGTAACAAAGGCAATAGCAGGCTCCTGCACCTGGGGAGGAATAACCCCATGCACCTCTACAGGCTGGGAGCAACCTGCTGGAAAGCAGCTCTGCAGAGAAAGACCTGGGGATCCTGATGACAACAGGTTGTCCATGAGCCAGCACTGGGCCATGTTGGCCAAGAAGGCCAATGGTATCCTGGGGTGCATTAGGAAGAGCACTACCAACAGATTGAGGAAGGTGATCCTTTACTCCCTTTACTCCCCTCTACTCAACCCTAGTGAGGCTGCATTTGGAGTACTGTGGCTAGTTCTGGGCAACTCAGTACAAGAGAGACATGGAGCTTCTGGAACAAGTTGATTAGAAGGTAGTAAAAATGATTAAAGAACTGGAGCATCTTATGAGGAAAGGCTAAAAGAGTTGGTTGAGCCTGTCCTCTTGAGAAGAGACAACTGAGGAGACTTCATCAATGTCTATAAATATCTGTAAGGAGGCTGTAAAGAGGATGGAATCAGGCTATTCTTGGTGGGGCTGAGCAATAGGACAAGAGGCAATGGGCAGAAACTGATGCAAAGGAATATGAGGAAAAACTACTTCGCTGTGCAGGTGACCAGGAACTGAAACAGATTGCCAGAGAAGCTGTGAAGTCTCCCTCACTGGAGGTACTCAAGAACTCTCTGTACACAATCCTGTGCAATTTGCTCTAAGGTCACCCTAACTGAACAGAGGGGTTTGACCAGATAATCCACTGTGATCCCTTCCAACCCTGCTCTCTCTGTGTTTCTGTATCCTGGTCTGCATCAACAGCAGCATTGAGGAAGTGGATTCTGCCTCTCTACTCTGCTCTTGAGAGAGCCCACCTGGAGCGCTGCATCCAGCTCTGGAGCCCCCAACATAAGGACATGGACCTGTTGTGTGCGTCCAAAGGAGGATACAAAGGTGATCAGAGGGCTGGAGAACCTCTCCTATGGAGAGAGGCTGAGATAGTTGAAACTGTTCAGCCTGGAGAAGAGATGGCTCCTGGGAGACCTTATAGAACCTTCTAGTACCTACAAGAGAGCTGGAGAGGAATTTTTTTTAAGGGTTTGTTGTGATAGGATGAGAGGTAATGATTTGAAGATGAAAGAGGGCAGGCTTAGATTAGATGTTAGGAAGAAATTCTTTACCGTGAGACTGATGAGGCACTGGCATATGTTGCCTGGAGAAGCTATGGATGCCCCTTGAAGTGTTCAAGGCCATGTTGGATAGGGCTTTGAGGAACCTCGTCTAGTGGAAGGTGTTCCTGCTGTTGTGGGTTAAGAACCAGGGGGTTTCCTGGGGGGAGGGAGGGGGTTGTTTTTCAAAACTTTTTTTTGTTTTTCTAAGAAAAGGAAAGCAGATGGATCCCAGCGGTTTGCAGCGTGCCAGTGGGTCTGACCCATCAGCCCGGAGTGTGCTCGCTGCTGGCTCTGGCCCAGGGGTGGCAGAGCACAGGGGGCCCCGGCAGTGCAGTGCGGAGGCCCCTGGCCACTCAGCAGCCCTGGGGGGTGGGGGTGGCAGCTGCTGAGCAGAGATGCGAGCCCTGCGCCACCAGGCCCGGAGCTCAGGCAGCAAAGCAGCTGCTGTGCCGGCTCCCACTCGTGCTGCCAGTGAAGGTGGCAGTGGCAGGAGGGGCCAAGCAGTGGCTGCCACGAGTGTGGTCCCTCCTGGTCCCGAAGCGCTGGAGGCAGTGGAGCACGTCCACTGGTTCCCTGCTGCCACCGCAGCCCACACTATCACTGGATGGAAATGGCAGTGCAGCAGGCAGGAGGTGCTTGCTTGGGAGCCAGCAGCGGAGCGGCATGGAGCCCAGCTGCTGGCTTCTCTCACCCGGCTGCCGATGAGAGTGGCGACAGGACCTGTGGCCGGGCAGTGCTGCCTTGGCAGTGCCCTGTGGAACTGGCCTCTGCTGGCAGCGCTGGGCTGGCTGCTGCCAGCGGCATGAGTAGTCTTGCAGTGGTGGGTGTCCCATGAGCACTGCCACCGCTGTGAGCATCACTCCTGCAGCTTCTTGCTCGGTCCACGCTGCCACGGGTGGCTCTACCAGGTGCGGCACCAGCCACTCATGGCTACGTCTGGGAGAGCCACCCACAGGCAGTGCCCTGGGTAGCCCCAGGGGTCCCTGCAGTGCTGGTGGCACTGGGTGGTGGCGGGTACAGCGGCTGCCACAGGCATTTTTGGTGGGAATCGCCATGTTCACCTCATGGCAAATCCTGGAGAGGGGAGGGCGATGCTCCGGTGCCATGTGACACCGAGGCAGGCTGCCAACCAATAGAAACGTAGGGCGCACAAGAAAAAAAGCCTGAAAATAATGTGAAAACAGGCATTATAAAAGGAGCAGACACGGAAGTCCTACCCCTTGTTTCGGCTCAGCTTTTGTCCTGGCTTCCTCTCAGCTCCCCTTTTTGGCTCCCAGCTCTCGGATCTGCTCCCTTGCCCTCTTGGCTCTCTCCCTTGGCCCAGGCAACGGCGTGACTGGACCAACACAGGAGGCAGTGCAGTGCTGAGGACCACGCAGCTTCAAGCAGTGGTATCTCTTCCCCTTGGGGTCCCCCAGGGTTTCCTTTCATTCCCTTTGTTTTTCAGCAGCTCCAGAGTGGGGACCCTGTTGCATCACCTCCCTCCACGAGGCAGCATTCCTTCCTTTCCCTCCACAGCCCAGCAGCCGGTCCAATGCAGCAAAGGGGTTACTTCTCTTGCATATTATTGTTGGGTTAAAGTTTTTGTAATTAATAAATTACTGTGTTGTTGTTTCTCTATTACATCTCTTGTCTATTGGTAATGGCCCCTAGTGTCCAAACCAGGACACATGCCCATGACAGGGAGATTAAATGAGATGATCTTTAAGGTCCCTTCGAACGCAAACCATTCTATGATACATCTGTATATTGGAAGAATAGATCTCTTTACAGTTGACCTTCACCAAGTAAAAAGGTGAGGCTTATAACCAAGGTGAGGCCTCCTGCAGATTTTCTTGTGACAGAGAAACTTAATCTTCCAAAACATATGAACATAGTGACAAACCTCAGTGGCTTCTGAATAACTCATATATTTGATTAGCCTTTTGCACTCATTAATTAAATACTTATAGTAAACTTTACAAATAGGCAAATATTTGCAAAAAAAGGAAGAACCCTTATCACGTCCTTCTTATCGTAGGGATGGATATGGAAGTAAAGCAACACTGATAGTTAAAACAGGTTTCAGCCTTCCTAGAAAATGTAAATATATTTTACTTTTATGCTTTCCCAACTACAGGAAAGGCAACTCCTTTGGGATTTATCCTTTATTAGACTACTGAATGTGCCTGTAATCACAGGGAATACTGAATACTTTTTTCAGAACGTACATAAAAACATTATATGGAGAGTTTTGCTAGCATTTTTAAAATACAAAAAAAAAATCACTCCACTTGGAAAAAGGCTGCATGGAAAAAACAATCAAAATTTCCTTAGCAATAGTATCATATAATTATATTGCCTAGCATAAGCTTAATACATGAAATGCCCTCAGTTCTCACGCCATTCTCTGTCTTGATTGAGGAAGGAATTAGAAGACCAGATTTTTTCCATTGCTTAATTTTCCATTGTGAAATTTGACATGTTCATGACTGCAGAAGCTCTGTTAATCAATAAATCACTTGACAACTTTGATTAATTAACTAGTCAACAACTCATAAGACAGTTCAGTCAGACCATCTGTATTTCCTTTTGTCCTATGTGATATTTTAGTGAAGTAAAATATGGCTGTTTCTGTTCCCGGACTGTTTGCTTTAAATGTTCTATGGAAGAATTATGGATTATTTTTATTTGTACTTCAGTAGCAACTAATGGCCTCTTCTAAACTCCAGACTTAATTTGTGCTAGGTTTTACATGATCCTGTTATAATAGGCAAGGCTGGAGTTAGAAAGAGATACACAGTAAGGATGCATGTCTGTACCCCTGCACAAGCCTGGAGACAAAGCCAGCACCAGAGCTCATGTGTCTGGAGTCCTCACCCAGTGCCTTGCCAGCCACACTGCCTGTCCTGAGAGAAAATACACAATGCTCTGGTCTAAGCAAACAGCATTGTTTTCAAAGACAATTTGCCAGCATGAGCTTTCCTGTAAAAGGAACCATTTTATTAGCACTCTGGGTGGGATGTCATCCTCCAACAGGATGTCTCCCATGGAGCCATCTAACCTGCACATTAGGTTCCAAATGCAGTCATCCTTCCAAAGTCAATGTCCCAGCCCTTTCAGCAGGGAATGTGAGGATGGGGTATGCTAGCAGCAAGCAAAACAGAGCACATGTAGTGGGTGACAGCATTGTCCCCTCTGGAGAAAGACAAAATTTGCATGTGGCTTAGTCAACAGAAAATAATTATGACTGTGCACGGGTCTGGGTTGTAGATTCAGTCAGGTTGGTGTTGCTTGGATGACTGTAACAGGAAATGGTTCCTGCAAAAGAAGACAAACATAAACCTAAAACAATACAAACTTATCTTCTCTACAAACAATACTTCTCTCCTATGTTCTTACTGAGCTACCTCAGATTTCAAATATTTTCAAGAATGCAGCAAAAAAACTCAGCATTAACCATTACTGACATATATGGTTTACTATGCTGATCAATCTCTTCAGTTACTTAGTGTTTCTTGCTTTTTTTCAGATTTAGTGCTCTGTGAACCCAGCTGACATTTCCAAGCTCTTCTGATTAAGGGGGAATTCAAAAACCTTCCTCCCACTCCAAATCCCAGCAGAGCCCTCTGAGCCATCCTTGGCTGCCCATGCACGGAGCATTCACAGTCCTATAACCTTGTACTTAGGACTGCACCATGATTTGGTTTATTTAAACGTGAGTTGCTACACTTATTTCCTTACAGTGGTTCCAATTCAGCGGGTGTACAACTCCCACTGTTTTCATCACTGTTCCTCATGATAAGTCCTCTCCTCAATTTCTGTAATTCTCCCTCACAAATCCTTGTTGTGAAACAGGATGAGAAAAGTATGAAATGTTCAGATTACCTACTAGATAGAAATGCCTGTATTTCAGGCAGATCTGTTGCTGATCTTTTTTAATTCTGACAAAACAGGCATAAATTTTCCTATCATTTGCCAGAATACACGAGCAAAAAAGTGGAGGCCAGGGTGTCTACCCCAGAGCACACATAGTAACTCAATTTGCTTGTCATTTCCCCGAGCACAATTTGAGACTTTGATTTCAAATACATGATAACTCAGTTTCCATCTAAAGTGGCCAACAGACCAAACCAGAAAACATTACCCATGATGCTTTACTTTGGTACTTCTTATTTTTTACTTGCCTCAGAAACAAAACCAGAGGCCATGGGGCAATATATTGAAAAAACTGAACCCTACCAACCTTTGAAGAATCACATTCAAAATACTATTTTAAATCAAAAGTATGTGTATTGCACTTTGGACTAGGTTGCCAGCTGATGTAAAACAGTTCAGCTCCTTTAATCATATGGGGCTATGCCAATTTACATCAGCTGAGGATCTGTCTAATAATAATATGTGAAGCAGGGCTTCACCACATACTGTACTGAATGTTGGAAAACATCCTGTACTTAAATACATGCAGCTCTTTAACTCAGAGTATGAGACTGGCCACATTGTTTGACATAAGGGTTAGTTTTCAGATAGTGAAATTTCAGTTGCCAGGTGCCAGAGGCAATTTATCAGACACTCATAAAATAAAGATCAAAAAGCCCATCAGTCTCTCACTGCATCTGGGATCTAGGAAGGAACACTTACAGCCCCCTATCCTTTAAACAGCTCTCACTTAAAGAGCTCACTGTTTATAATAACAAGAAAAGGAGAAAGGGGTCAGGTCAAAACCAGCTGAACAGCAGGTGGTGTTATAAAGGTTTTTTTTCCACAGTTAAAACTTTTGTAAAATAGTGGTTCAAGTGTAATCATACAAGCCTGTTTCATATTTTTAATTTGTATTTTTAGATAATTTTTGGCAATTAGAATCAAATGACTTGACCTCTTTTTCTCTGCTGTTTACTCCAATATGTTACAAAAATAATTCTGAATGATTTCCTTTCATGCTTCCTTTTTGACTGAAAGCCCTTGTTACACACTACTGAACTCAGGTTTTAGATCCAGAACCAAAATTCCTCCAAAGTTCAAAGGGGTTCCCAAGCAGTGTTCCTGTTCATAACCAGCTTAGCTGGAATGGTGCAAGATGAGAAGTTTGGATTCAGATCTGAACCACACTATTATTTAATATTTAATGAGCACTCACAGTCACTCTTTGCTGAAGTTAGATACGAACCTTCCCTTCTGAAATGTTTTAGTGTCAAGGCTCTGGTGTTGCTCTCAGGCTTCCTCAGTGTGATGGAAGAAGCATCGCCCCTCCTTTAAGGAATGTGTCACATTCTCATTTGAGTCCATCTCTTATGACTCTATTCATTAGAGACATAATAGACAGTCTCTATCAGGTAAGAATCAGACATATATGTTCAAGAGTTGTCATCAAAAACTCACATAAGAACACCTCTCAAATGAGATAAATATAAGATACATTGCTATTCCAGAAGAGTCAGTTAGTGTCATACGAAAGCCTCATTTCTAGTCTGCAACTGACCATGACAAGCTGATAAATTTGATACACTAATTAAAATACAGCATTATCCCTGAAGATACAGGATCAGAGGAAATCTCCCCCTGATGTACTAAACACACCTATGAAGTATGGAGCACATACAGCTCACCTCAGCATTTCATGACACAGAACACACTGGAGCAGAGGGAATGGAATTTCCTTTGAATAATTTTAATCCCTTAAATTAAGTATCTGTTCAGGTTCCATGTATAGTAAATGGAAAGAAGAAGGTATCTAAATTAATATCCTAATTGCAGTACATTTCATACATTCTGCATCATCCTCCAGGGGCACTTACCTCCATCAGTCAGGCTTGGAAGCCCTGGCTCCCACATGAAACACCTAAATTAGATCCTTACTACAGGCAATGTGAATGACCTCACTGATAAAAACATCATTTTCTGCAGTGCACGCTGTTCACTCATGCATCCTTTCAAAAGCGTTCTCGATTGCTCTTACCTCCACTGAGTCTAACAGTTTCTTCACCACAGCATTGATTAATGATCAAATGTTGGGAACAGCAATGCCTCCAATTCCACAAACAAAGTGCTCATCATTTTTCAAAAAAGTAAACGTTTGTCAACAGTTATTGCACAGGGGTAATAAAAATCCATGGGAAAGAAGTGGTGTGTCTTGGATACAGAAGTTAAATTACTATTAGTATTATTTGCTGGCAAATGTGACTTTTGTAATAGTGACCACAATATTGTTACCATATATCAGCATTCACTGAGGCTAGTACCCTCTAATTTCTTGACTGCTATCAAGCTTTCCCAACACCTTGTACCAGAAATCATTTTTCTATTCCAAAGCATGAGTCAGGTCTCCCATCTGCTTTGGACATCCATTCAAAAAAGCTTACTTGGCCTTAATCCCAGTCATTGAATTCTGTGTGGTATCCAGTACAGTGTATGCATTATTTTGAAATGCTGTAATATTGAATATGTTATCTTTGCTTTACAACTGTGATCCCTTAGAGCTTTCCTTTGTATTTCCAGCATTCATTTCCCAGGCAGTTTTATAAAAATGTAATGAGGTGCTATTATTAAAGCCTATTAACTTATACAGGCTTGTTGCCTGATGAGAACTCAATTTTATTTTCCTTAAGCAGCAGGCCAGATTGCAATCAGGTAGTTTCTCCAGCAAGTATCCTAACAAATTCATCACTCTATTCCTTAGTTTGAGATAATGCCACAGTAGAGACCAGGCCAAAACTTTCCTTTTTCAAAGTTATAACAAAAATATATTTACTCTTTTCACAGTAATTGGCTTTACCAGGGTAATTCTTGCCTTCATTTTATTGTTTCTCCTCCTGTTTTTCAAATTTAACCCCAGAAATTAGACTGAGGTATTTATGGATTGTGCTGAACTCATGGGTTTTAATTAACATTTCTACATAGATGAATAACTTCTATAACTTATTT
Source organism: Neodrepanis coruscans (assembly GCA_013400695.1). Lineage (NCBI taxonomy): Eukaryota > Metazoa > Chordata > Aves > Passeriformes > Philepittidae > Neodrepanis > Neodrepanis coruscans. The sequence continues at coordinate 7,759 of VYZS01089045.1, read as the reverse complement.
CTTCTAGCAAGACTAGCATTAGGCTCATGCAGCATGTATAAGCCTGAGACCACACAAAGGAGGAGGTTTTGCATTCCAGGTCACCGTCTCCAGAGGCCAGAGCAGAGCAAGCGCTGCCAAATTGTTTTAGATGGGCCCCAGCTCCGCCCTGCAGCTGTCAAGGCCCTCCCACGCACTGACAAAGCGAGATTTTCCCACCCTTTTCTGACCTCTAGAGACGTGCCTGCCGAAAGCACCAAGGTGTTAGGCATTTTTGCTAAAAAAGGCTGGAGGAGGAGAAAAACCTTGCAATGAAAGCACAAGGTTGTCTACCTTTAGTTCCTACTCCCTGTTGCACATTGTTCATCTGACCTTGTATTTAACTCTACTTCTATTATGTTTTGACTTTGTGTTTCATAAAGCATGAGATGAGAACTTCTAGCTGTTATTACATTATCAGTGTACTTGGTGAAGATAGGGTAAAACCGAAAAAAAAAAAGAGGAGAGCTTTTCAAAATAGACTAGGGAACATGGAGAGCAGATTCATTATGAGATAATGCTATACATTTTGCAACTATTAATAATTCAGCATGTTGGATATGTGATTCTGCTCTTATTCCCAAAAGATAATATTTCATATTTACTGGGCTCTTGAATCACAAAAAAGCCAACATCCTCTGGCATTGTACATATATCTCATGAGATTCCTTAATTGATACACTTGTGAGGGTCCTAAATGTACAGATGATTTTGGAAAGCTACTTTTATTGAACTGGAATTCAGCCTAAATTTCCTTGGCACCCATCTAATGATATCTGAGGTGATTTAACAAGTATTTCACAAATACCAGACCTGAGAGAAAAAATGCTACTTCATGTTGTCTCTGTAGATAGAGATTAATGGAATGGCTGAGCAAGATTTTCATGGCAGTCCCCTCAGAAAAGCATCCAGATAACACTATATTCCTAACAGGGCAGCCACTTTAAAGGTTTCTACATTTCCTGCATAGTCAAATGGGGAAAATTTAGTGCCTCTGAAGGCTTCTATTGCTAGATTCGATCTCCCTAATTTTAGGAACAATAAGGTGGCAAACTTATTCTAAAGCAGACACAGGTTATTGAGGCAGGTGAGACCCACATTCAATTAGCAAAGGAAAGCTGACCTAGTTTTATGTCATGCCCTTCTATGGCACCAAAGAGTAGCACTTCACGCATCAGTCTTTCACATCTGTTTTTGAACTTGGCTTTGACAACGCATCTCCTTAAACCATCTAAGAAGCCAATCCTGACCAGAACAGCAAAACTTTCAGAGTATTGAATTTAGATTTCCCTCTATAAATTTTCTGCATACAGAGGCCAGAAGAGATTGTTATGGTCACCTGATCTGTTGCATAGTACACCACCTCCATTTTTCTCTCATAATACATTTTATGATAATATACTGGCTTTTAAAGCAATTCATTTCTAATTATACACTTTCAAACTCCATGTTTCCTTAGCTAAGCTGCTCTAAGCTTTCATTAATTACAGTACAGATCAAGTTTCACATGTCATTAACTTGGAGGAGTATGATTTAAAACAGAATTTGTGAGATTACCACTTCTGTGCACAGCTAGGCAGAAAAATATATTCCTCCATAGAAAAATTAACATACCTATTTCTGATATGAACCCTGTCATTAAATGGAGTCAATTATTTCTTCTAGCTATTCAAAATTCTACCAATTCCTTCCAGTACAAGCCAGGTTCAGTTCTTGGCTGCTTCTTTATGCTGGCTCTGTGATTTTCTCATCTTTAGCTTTTCCAGTCATTAAAGTCATAGCTAAATTCTCCTTTCCATCCTGTCCTCCCAAGTCCCTTCACCAACATGCCTGACATGTCTTATCATGTCAGAAGCAAGCTCCCTACTCACATCAACCAAAGCTCTGGAATACAGTTCCCACCTACCTCTGAAGCCTTTCCTCTGCCCATTCCCACGGTCTCTCTCCAAGCACCTCCCAAACCTCCAGCCTATCTGCTCCAGTTGGCTCTTTTCCTGCTCCCTGTGGTCCTCAGGAGCTGCCAGCTGGCCTGCTCTCTTGTCTTCCTCAGATAATTAGATACTTTTGCTGTCCCTACTACCTAATGTGGAGTCAGGTTCGTGTAATCCCATCTCAAGAGAGCTCTAAACTCATCTTTTTCCCTTGCCTCGCTGTTGACACTATTTCTGGAGCCAGACTCCAGTAAAAGGAAATCAAAAAGTTGTGCACGGTTCTGACTAAAGGCATAATGAGCTGGCTCATGGATGTCAGCTGCTGGATGGACTCTAATTTCCTTAATGGTTTTATGAGCATGTCACCAAAGACTGATTTGCCTTCGGCTCCAAGTCTTCATTTGCTTGTTTGGGAGGCAGAAGCATCTTAGTTACATGCAAAGGTAGTGCAAAAAAATCCATAGTTGTCATTAAAAAGACAAGAATTTTATAAAAATGTTGTCAGAAAAATATTTAATTTAAAAGAAAAAAATCTGTCTCCTTTTGCAGTACTTGAAAGTCAAAACAGGCTGTGCAGTTTAGTTGTAATGTCTTAAGCAGCCACTGATTCTTTGTTTTGGAGTGTTAATATCTAGTTTACAAATTGCCAAGTGTTGAACTACTAATGATATGGTTATTTAATGTTTCTAGACAAAGGGAATTACTTTTCTCATATGTTATGAGAACTAATCATCATGGGAACAAAAGGAAAAGTTGGCTACTGAACCAGAGGAACTAACAGATCCATTACTTTCCTGGAAATGTTTCCTTTTAGTTGGCTAATGTGCATTATGAGCTAACGATAATGCTGCACATGACTGTATGGAAGGGATGACCTTTTTCTGTCTATTCTCTGAGCAGACAGACAAAATCTATCTCCATTTCAGACACCACACAGCACATTAGTATGTTTTAGTGTCTATTTACACTAGAACTGGGTGCAAGGACAGCTCTGTAATTTCTAAATCACAGATGGTTCATGTCTGGGCCATTCTGCACACAGCCCACACCATTTATATGGACATACCCACATGTAAAAATCCCAATTCTTTGAATATCTTTTTCATTATTTTTGATTTTCTAGCCAGGAAAGTTGTCCTCTTAGAAAACTTATTTTCAAGCTGCCTTCTGGGAGTGAACTTCATTTCATTTGGCAGATGTAAATGAAAAGAAATTAATATCCATTTCCCCTGTGCCTTTCTTCCAAATAGTGTTCTGAACCTGGGTTGCATTTACTACCTCTGTTCAGACAGAAGGTGGCTCATTCTTACCCATCCCAGCTTCATCTTATTTTTGACACCCATGATATGTTGGAGAGTTCAAGGAACTCAGTTCAGTCTTTTTTTGTTACAAATCAGTGGGAAAAATTTATCTCATTTTAGAAATGGTTCCTGTACCTTCTTTTTCTCCCTACCTCCACAAGCCTAAACAGTGGAGAGGAGAAATATCTGGTAACAACTCGGAACAGGATGGGAAAATTGCTGAAATGTGTCCTGCCAGGCTTAAATGGTACTACCTGTCCTGCAGAGAAAAGTACCCCTAGCCTAAAATAATTTTTACACCTCCATAGTTTGAAATATTGCTCCATTGGGAGAAAGAGAGATTTTATTTCCTTTTCTTAATAATATACTTAAAAATTGTTATGGTGCTGAAATTCCTCCTTCATCAGACAAATCTCACAAATATGATGTCATGAAGACACTTCTGATTTTTGACATTTTGCATTGTCCTTCAGGCTGTTAACCATCTTTTACAGCAGGATCTGTGAAATGTGAGGATGAAGTAGCATCACCTTTCATAAATAAATACATATCGAAGAAGGTATTAATGAAGGAGGATAGTTAAATAGGGCTTCTGAATTCTTCTGTGTGGAGGGGAAGGCTGCACTTGTCTTTGCATGCTAGCAAATATCTAAGATGAAGCATGGGACAGTTAGTTTTTTAGTTGTGCTAAATTCTGTACAGAAACAAGAGATTAGGATAAATTTGAAAAGCTGAAGGCTTTGGTCTCTGCTTTTGTCCCTGATTCAAAGCACTTGTGAGTCAATTTTTTTCTGGAAAACACAGAAAGAAATTTTTATTATGCTTGTTGATTGACTGCCTCTGGCCCAAGACGGTAAATGAAGTACAGTTACTCTTGGATTATACCCAGTTTCATCATTACTGATTGATCTTCCACTGACAAATCAGGACGAAAGAATTGTTGACTGCTACTGCTTGGCAGAGAATAGATCCTAGTGTCAGGATGGGATGGCTATGTCAAGGATGTGAAAATAGACTCCTGAGAGCAACTCAGACTTAATGTGAATTTTGTAATTCACCTGTGGAGTTACATCCTTTACAGCTGGGAATGCTTCATTAAATACCATGTATTGTTTGAAAAGCAGTTTGCCAAGCTTTTTTCCTTTTTCTTTTAAGTCTAGAGCCAGCAAAGTAACTGATTTCGAGACAACACAGATAGTTTAACTTCAGCAAAAGTATTAATGTTGATAGTGTCAAAGAAGAAACACATTTCTGACAAGGACTGAGCAGAAGCTGCACAGCAGTTAAGGAAATTATTTTTCTAGATTAAGCCAGAGGAAAATGGAATAAAGATAAAAGAGTAATCAAACACTTTATAGTTGGGTTGTTTGGGTTTTTGTGCCAAATGACAGAAATCTGCCGGATTAATACAAAATCAACAGGACTGCCCCACTAAGCAACAAAGTTATCTTGAGACTTCTTTATCAAACGAAATATTCTAAGAATCTGTTTCAAATAAAAGCATTGCTTCTATCTTCTACCAAATGCAGTCTTATATTTGGCACTGCTCTAGTAAAAAATGGCAACTATATAAACAAATGGAATTTTAGCCATGGAAGAGGGATGGTATCTATCCATTTGGTTTCTTTAGAGTCCATTCACACCGTAACTGATGTCTCTAGGTCTTGCACAGATGTAGCAAGGGAACAAAATGCTTTGTTTGTTCTCTCCTGAACAGCAGTGAGTTGGTGTGGTACGGCACCAGCAGAGCCCTGCTTACACAATGCTACTCTCTCCCCCTTCTGGTAGGAAGAACAAGGCTGGATACTGTCCCAACGGTGATGAACAGCTGCAGAATTGTCCCTTCTCATACACAAGTCACAGTGCTGTGTCAATAAGGAGTTAATTCTATTTAATTCTTCCCACTTTTTCTCCCTAAACTTCCTTCCCCTCACTGACAGGTTTGTCCCAGCCAGGCACACCTAGGTAGTCCCCATATGTGTTTCCACCTTTGCACTGTGGAAGAGAAAGGATCCTGGGGCTCTCTACTTCAGAAAGGTGGAGGTTTAGCAGTGCAGTTCAAAACATACATCCTCATTTAAAGTAGCAACCTAGTTACTTCAGTAGTTAAACTTCAAGTGCTATTTTGGAGCAAAGCGTGGGAACTGAGATTTGCTAGATGTGCCCCAAAGGAGAATTTGTCTGGTTTTAAATTGTGAAATAATCCAGCTTCTGGTACTGTTGTTCCTTTTTATTCTCAGAGTAAACACATATTGCTACTCTGATGTGCCTGGTCCCTCAAATGTTAACACACAAGAGTAAACTTTTATGGTTACACAGATCAAAGGCTTACACAAAATTAAGAACATGCATTAAGCGTTTGCAAGATCAGGAATGTAATCTACTGTGCCCAAAATAAAAATTCAGAGAACTTAGAGAAAACTTTGTAGGGATTTTCTTCATCTTGAATTCAAATGAATACATCAGAATGGCCTGAAGCTGAATATGAAACCTTGGAGTTTCAATCTGCTTCATGAAACTTCTAAGGCAAAGAATAAACAACTTACAGAAAATGAAATTTTGGTTCTGGCTTTGCAAACTAAATGCCTGTGCTTAACTTTATGAACAAAACCTTTGATGTCTGTGGGTTTACTCTGTAATGGTTTGTCACACAGTGGATATGTGTGACTTACTTATGGCTTGGCATACTTAGATGTACTTTTCTGCAGAGTGTTAAAAGCA
>VYZS01089042.1:0-25539 GCA_013400695.1 Neodrepanis coruscans | reverse complement strand
CATGTCCGTCTCAACAGCAACAGAGAAGCAATAACTTGTGAAGAGCAGACCTAACAGTAGGTTCCCAAATAGATGGTATCAGCACCTGCTGAAGGCAGCACAAAGAGTTGATCCATTTTAAGGCTTAGAATTTAACCATTCGCAAAAGACTTGAAAAGTATTTCTTGATTATATTTCTGACAGCCTGAAGGCTCTGGTAACATCTTCAAAGCAATCTTCTAACGTTATGATGTCTCTACCATCTGTTGTCCAAAAACCGTTTTTCGATGGCATCACTGTATTTTCCTTCTAGACTGGGAACCCAGATCTTCTGATGACAGTTTTAGACTGACTTTTAAATCAAAATTTAACTTTGGAAGGAAAGTTATACATACACATCAAACTGACCTTAAAGGTACAGAAGACGACATTACATTTAAAACATACACATCTAGGAAAAAGTGTGAGTATTTCAAGCTTTGGAGAACACCATTTTTTTTTATTTCATGTGGCAACACATATTTATGACACCTGAATAGACAGAATTCACAGTACTTACCTTTAGGTACTCCTGTGTCTTGGACAGGATATTTTTCAGTCTGTCACAAAAAGGCAAGAAACACAGATATTTGTTATTTTGAGTGTAATTGTGCTGGAAAGGGTATGTAAAACTTCGTAATTATAGTAGCATCTCTCAAGTTGGTACTAGGTGATGTGTTTTCCATAAGATACAGTAACACTTTTCTTATGTGGGAACTTAGATGCTAAGAGCAATTCTGATTACCACATGCAAAATAGAGATCGGTGCTTTGCTACAGTATTTTAAAGCTATTACTTTCTAGTGAAATAGCAGTGATTGTGAAAGAAATTTTGCACCTAAATAGCAAGATAACCTTGAAAAGGTAATGCATACCAAGAGGAATAGAAATTACTTAAAATGCTTTTTTAGCAGATAGGAGCTTTTGATAAAATATTATTGTATTGGAAGAAAAAGAAATATTTTCTTCTTCTGTTTTAAACTTAATAGCCAATTAAGATGCAATATAAAATTATTATTATTATTGAGTTTAAACAGACAGTTACTGATTTCTGGGCATATTATAACTCACTATTATGCTTGAAATATACCTCCTTCCCTATAAGACTCCTACCATTATGCAAAAGTAGGTGTGGCTTTTATAGAAGCTCAAAACCAAACACATAGATTAAAAGATCTTAGTTTGATGGAAGTGTATGTTAGAGAAACTTCAATTTGCCTCAGACACAGTAACTTTCCCTCACCTTTAAAAAGCTCCCCTTAGCAAAACACAGTATCTAATTCAAGACAGAATTCAGTCTACAGAAACAAATGCAATGTTTATAATTTTTATTAAAACCTGCTAACAGGTTTTAACATTAAATGTTAAATGTACATTAACAGACTGCAGTAATGGATCCCAGCAAGGGATCAGCATTTAAGTACTAGTGAAATTTTTAGTTTCCTGCCAAGTCCCTGTTGCAAATCTTCAAACTGGGAAGAAAACACAAAGGGAAAGCAACAGCTTACTCATTCATAAAATAGACCAATGCATTTCAAGTCATTTACATAACTACATTTGACAACAGTATTCTCTGGGATACATGGCACTGTAAAATTTCCCCAGAATAAATAATCCATAGCAACACTAGAAAAAAACAACCAACCAACCTTCCACCACCAACACAAACAAACAAAACAAGCAAACAAACAAAAAACCACCCAAACCAATCACATTTAAAAGACTTCATAGAATTTCCTATTACTTCTACCCCAGAAGATATACTCCTACCTCAGCATAAGACTGGCATGTTCAATACCCCAAGACACAACTTGTCCTAAAGGATGTTCCTCTGTCAGTAAGCACTAGAGGGCTCTGTTTGGTCCCTCCCTGGGTTCACCCATGTCTGCCTAAGGACTGCTGTTCGGTACTACCTTTCCACGACTTCAACTCATCTGACATGGGAAGCAATAACAGTTTAGTACAAGTGAAATTTTAAGCCCTAGGTGGGTTTTCTTACCCCTTCACATTATATATACAAAACGATGTTGGCACCAATTTTTCAAGGTTCTTGGGGGTTTTTTTAAGTTAAAAAGATGGCATTATCATAGCCTATGAAGGCTGTCCCATTGACAGCTTCACTGATACCATCCAATTCAGCTGATGCACTGACTAGTATTTTTATTTACACTTTACCTGCACAAGGTTAGGAAATTAAAACTTATGCAATCATATATATAAGCAAAAATCCTATATATACACTCACAGTTTGAGTTAGCATCCTTGAATGTTGTACCTCACTTCTGCATGATATAATCATAGAGAGCTATAATGATTTGAACTGTGTTAGACCAGAAACACATACCACTGTTAAGGAAAGAGTGCTTGGATCTGTATCCTCCACTGGTTCTTTTGCTGCATGATCTGCTGAAAATAAGAAAATAAGAAAGCTTTATCACTTATAATCATCAAAGTATTTCTGTCTGCAAACTCATATTTTGCTTCTTTGTCTGACTGAGATAAAGCACAACTATGCAGCCATTACATGCATGATGTCACATTACATCTCCACAAGAAAACAGGACAAACTGGAAAATGTCTGAACTACTAGCACATAGATGAGAAACTACATGCAACAAGGACACTCAAATCTAAGCTAATAAAAGATAGACTAAATGAAAATTCTATATTATTTTTAGTTTAAAAAAATCACAAAACAATTCAGCAATAAAGGCTAAAATCCAGTAAATTTTCTAAAAGCTGAGTTCTGTTCCTCTAGTGACAGCACTCAATTTTTTTCCTCGAAGAAACAACTCAAACAGGAAACATACCCACTAGAACAAAAATTAATACTATTACAAACAGCAGATTGTAGCACAAAACCTAATTAAAAACCCACCATATTTTAGGACAGCATTAATTATTTGTATACAACAAAATCATAAACTTCAACTATATTAACATCAAAAGAATAGAAAAAAAAATCTTCAAACTACCTGCAGGTAAATCACGAAATGTCAACCCCTCTGCATCAATGGCTAAATTGACAAATTATAGTGGGGTACTGACTACAAGTGCACAGACAACCTAAAACAAACCTCACAGAGAAGTCAGGATTCACAAAACCATTCCTGTAATTTAATATTGTCCATATTTTCGAGAAATGTCTTCTGTTGATAAGTATCAATGTTTTCAAAAATTGAAAAGCATTTTAAATTATGTAGTAAATCTTTATGCTAATACAAGTACATATTAAAAGTTGTCAGCTGCAACCAGTAAAAGGTGATTGGAATCAATATCTGGTGATTTCTTTCTCCCAAGTATAAAAATTAGTGCACTTAGAGGACAGTCCCAAAAATTAACTACAAAATGCACAGTACAAACACTGAGCCCCAAAATACGTTGCACAGAAGCTACAAAGCCATTATGCTAATCAATTTAAATTTAGCGTAATTGTTTCTTTACAGACCTATTTCCACAAATCGACTCCATCCAATAAAACAAATTAACGTGTAAACCAATGCAAGACAGCCCAATAAATTGAAAATAAAAAAGATGGCAGCAATGGGAAAGAACTGTTTTCCCTCCTGCTTCTGTGAGGCAGCCCCACCAGCAGCAGGTCCTGGGTGTCCAGTGCAAGTACCCAGCTCCCCTCTGCAATGCCAGGTAGAACCTTTGTCAGTGCCTAGAGCCCACAGAAAATCCACAGACATTGTCCAGGCAGGTGGTACACGATCAGAGGGGTCAGATGACAAGCCCTGGGCAAAGTCTCAGCACACAGACACACTAAATGTTTTAAAAAGGCAAGGGACTGTGAAATTTCAGATGAGCTTGTCACACATGCCCTTTTTGGCAAATATGAAATCCCTGCTCCAGAAACACGATATACAAAATGATCTGCCCTGATAGCAAGAGTCAGCACAAACTGAAGCACTTAAGATTCCCAACTCAAATGCAGAGAGGATGAGAGTCTCTGGGATATGGGAAAATACAATAAGCTGTCATAAGACATTACATGAGAGTAGGGCCAAAAATGGAGGCTCCTAATGGGAACTGTAAAAGCTGCAGAGGAACTGGAGCAAAGAGAAGCGTACTCTGAAAAAGGCCAACCCTGGCATCCCTAGTCTCACTGTTTTTCCACTGAAAACCAAGGAACTTAGCGCTGGTTTATTCTTTCAGCTCCTCCTTATAGATTCTTAGATGAATTAAAAAAAAAAATCTTTCTTTTTCACATGTAACATAAAAAGTGCCTTGAGGTAGATGAAAGCAGACTCCACAGAACATCCATGCCCTGATGAACCTTACTGGCTACTGTAGCTATGGCAAGGGCTTTGTTCGCTATCCTCTGTTACCTCTCCAAGATACGATCAAGGTACATTATGACACTGGTAACTTACTTTCTGCAATCCAGAGGGAAGCACTGAAAAAAATGGAAAAGCACTGAGAACATGGGCATCTGAAACAAGGATTGATAGACCCCAGGGTATCTCTCTAAGAGGTGATGAGTGACACCTTTGACTCCTGCTTTCTAGGTTTCACACAGAAACACAGTCATGTGAATTTATGATTCTGCATCTTTCTTGTTTAGTATCCATTCTGGAAAATATTTTAGAACTGTATTTCTTTTCCTATGCCTCAATTTATTCCTTTTTTTTGCAATTCTTTATGATGAATGATAATTTCCATGTGTTTTAGGTTGCAGAGTACTCCCAAATCCTAGCATTTTCTGCAAGTGGCATGTATGTTTATGAATATTTGTACCTAAGATTAAAGACTCCACATACGGGGCTGCAGATGATTCACCATGGTCTTGTTGACCACTGGTAGTAGGCAGATAATCTGAAAACCACAGACTTAATATTTAATTGTGAATAAGGCAATTAAAATGCCATATCCCCTCTCTCTTTCCCACATATATCTCCTACAACATTCTGTAACTCATGTCACACAGCTGGACACAGGTGCACAAAGCAGCAGGCAGGAAAGTTCTCTGTTTGTCTCAAATATAAACCATCTCCAGTTTTGCATGTTGAAAGGCCAACAGGAAATGAAGGTATCACCTGACTGTCTGATTTTATAGTTACTTTGACAGACAGCTTCATAACAACATTACCTGGGATCCCTAAAGAAAATCACTATCACCATAGTCCCCACTGAAGCATACAGCCACTGGCCTACATTTAATTCATCACACTTCTGCAAGGACCCACAAGTGAATTGACTCAGACACACACAAATCAGCATGTCCAAGTTGTCTCAGTCATAAGTCAGGTTCAGTGGTTGCTCCAAAGGTTCATTTCTGCCTGCAGACTGCCCAAAGGTTGCTACAGCTCTGCCTGGACCCATCCAGTATAACCAGTCTGCAAGAAGAGCAGCAGGCTTGTACCAGTCCCCACCGTTCCTCTCTGTTCAATCCTGCTACTATACTGGGGATGCCATGCTGTGCACTTACCAGTGCAAAAGGCTTGTCAGTTCTACATCTTGCATTGGAACGACGCCTGACAGTAAGTTTTACAGACCTCAGCATTTTGACCTTTAAGCAGGAGGAGGATCACAAATCACCATGTAGCAGAGATGGTATTCTCTCCTGTTACAGTTTTTTTTCCCTGCAACACAGCCTTTACACCACCAGTAGCGAGTGAAACTTACAAGGTGGACCATAGTTGTGTAGTTCAAACAAGCACAAAATAAGACCTCTTTCACACCAAGGCTGGGCACACGCATTAATAGTTCGACTTAATACAGCTTAAGCAAAGTGATCCTCTAATACTAATGTTACTAATAGACATGAATCCTTTAACCCAAATCAATGGTTCTTTGACTACAGGCACGTGAATTTCAGATTTTAATAAGAGGAAGAAATATGGTAATTGTATAAGAATAATCAGTTCTCTGAAAAGTCAAAGTTCATCAGCACTCGTGCAGTTTTGTTTACTGTTAACTACTCAAAACTTTGTCCTTGTCTGAGCAGAAAGGTAGGGAAAAAACTGTGACGCTGGCACATCTCAGATGAGGCACTCGAAAGTCATTTGCACCATCAGTTATGTAAGTTAAAGCGTGTGGACTTCCTAACCACCAAAACTCTGGGATTCTAAGAAAATACCTTTTTAGAAATGTCTTTAGCGTGCTGTTTAACTAGCGCAAACGAACTTACACACTAAATACTGGAGCAGGTTTGACAAGACAAGTTGCGCTAAATCACATTAGCAGAGCACATGATAAATTATTACCATGCCCAATTACCGTGTGCGGAGCGGGGAGGGAGCAACTACCAAACCCTTTCCATCCCAGTCGGGGGCTAAGCTCCTCACCTGGGTCCCCAAGGAGCCACAGCCCCGGGTCACCCGGGCCCGGTGGGGGGCGCCGCGGGCCGCGCCCCGCCCGTGTCGGACCCGTGGGGACCCCGGGAGNTGGCTCCCAGGGCGAGGAACGCGCGGCGCCCGCCGACGTGCCCGGAACCGCCGCGCCGCCGCGCCGCCCCCTTCCTGCCGCCGCCCCGCCGCAGGTAGGGCGCTCCCCGGGAGGGAGGCATGGAGCGAGGGAAGGAGGGAAGGAGCTCCCACCCCCGGCCGCCCTGGGTGCGACTCCCGCCGCGATGTAGTAGTGAGCGCGTCCGCCGGGAGCCCGTATTTCCCAGCGCGAAATACCGCGCTCCCGAGGATACGTCGGATTAACTCCTCGGGAGAACACCGTGTTTCGCTAACACGACAGACACAGGGTGCACGTAGGGCTCGTCAAGTAATGCTAGTTTGGACCTAAAATAAGTTACTTCAACAATACAAAATCAAGTGCTCGCTCTCCTGCTCTCACGGGTATTTACGCCCTCCGTGCGCTGCCTTCAGAGAGAGAAAGGCGGTCTCCATTAGACTCTACGGTGCACCTGCAGATGGCTCAACGTGCATGGACAGAGCTCATGAACGCAAGTGTTGCAAAGCAACGATCATAAACTGCACGGGTTTCTCACAGATATTTATCATTCGTCTGCTTTTGCTACAGGCACTTGCAATACTATGACGATGTTAAATCTTTGGATGTAACTGCTTTGCAACCCCGCTGTCATCTCTGGCAAATTCTCTCACTTAAAGTTTCAATATGAAGTAATGCAGGTTTCTTAAACAGGGTTTTGAAATCACTTTCAAAATAGGAAATACTGTTATTTTTTTGTACCACACAAGCAGAAGAACCCAACATAACTGAAATTTCCATTAGAAAGATCACATTTGAGAGTTAGTCACCTGGCTTATTAACTAGGTAACTATTGGCAGATTCTATTTCATTACTCTGCGAGAGCTCCAATTCACCAACTGGCTTACACTGGCCTAACCAAAAGTAGCTTTTGCTCCATAAAGCATTAAAAATTGAGTGCTTTTCCACAGATAATTTCACGCCTCTTATTCATGTTACAAATATTAACAAATAAAAAGCAATAAAGATTGAATTGCTCTTATTTTCAGAATTTAAATTGATGTCAGTAGTTCATCCTGTTATTTGGCTTTTCACTAATGTCAGCAGTTACATCCATGTTTTTCAATTATTCTGTTACTGAATTTCAGAATTCTTGTAAAAGAACCAGTTTTTGGGACAAGTTTTTTTTACCTCTGTATCATCCTACCAGTGGAAGTACTGACATGGTATTTAGAAGATTGAGAGCATCACCTTTATGTTATCTGAGATAAATGGGGGCTTCACCATTGGATTATGCACCCAAACATATACACATATCTCTATATATCTTAACCCCCAAGGTACAGCTAACAGATCATTAATATTTCTACAATTCATGGTGTGTAAAGGACAGAGAAGCATTTTTTTTTAGGCATATCATTGGAGTCTGGCTGTCGAAGGTGTCAGTTGGCTCCCATTGTTTCCCCATTAATATAGAAACTCATTCTTGAAGAACAGAGGCATTTCTTACTTTAAAAGGGTAACATTAAGTATAATTAGAAATAAATGTGCTGATTCTGTGTGTTTCCCTAGGTTTCCTTAGAGGCACAGTATCTTTCATGGTGTATAATTAGGCTGAGAGCAGAAAAAGTGTATTCCTACTTACACAGTTCTGCACGAATGCTAAAATAGTAACTGGAGTCTCTTCTAAAACTGTGAGGAATGACAAAGACATAGTAGAGCTAAAAATTTTCTAGATTTTAAACCTTACAAATTTATGCCTCAATAAAATAAATGCCACATCTGCCCCGAAACTCTGCATGTATGTATTGCCTCTCAGTGCTGTTCAAAAACTACTGGTCTTAACCCCAGAAGTAGACACAGTGACTGTAAAAACTTTGGATAAATATATGTACAAACTATATAAAATGTATCCATTAATTTAATTTAAAATATCCCTAGTGTACTATTTTTACGTGGGTATCTGTAAACTACACAAGGCTACAAAACATTGGTGTTGGGGGCTAAGTCAGGTTTTGCCATCAACGTGGCACTTACTCTTCTGGTAATTTACAATCTGAACTCTTCTTACATTAGGATTAAAAAATTATTTCAATAAACAGTAACAAAATAATTTTAGGAGACCAACACTTGTGCCAACAGCCGAAACTGGTTAATGTTGTTTAAAATCTTGTATTTTAAAAAGTGTATCTATAAATTACATTGGCATTTCATTTTGAAAGAGATTTCTTAAAAACAAATTATTCATGAAGAACTCTTCAAAATAGTGAAATTTAATAATAGAAATGAATAGTCTAGATAATATTACTGTCTCAAAACTTAGGTTAGTCATCATAATTTAATAATTTTTTCTGGGTACTGAAGGAGGAACCTGCAATTAATTAAATAAATAATCTCCAGAGTAAATATCTCCAGAGCACTGTCAACAGTACAGATTATTTTGGCTTTTGCGTGCCTGTTCTTGTATTATTCTTTAATGAGTGTTATAGAAATCTTTGTTACTTAGCTAACTGACCAGTCCAGAAAGCCAGGGGTTATTTTGGCAAAACTGAATACAACTGTATCATAAAAGCCAAGTCCAGAAAAGGATAATTTTAAGCAACTGCATTCTCTAGAAGCTGGATTGACTTTCTCATCAAATTTCTATACCTAAGTACAGTTGATATATTGTCTTGCTGTATGCCTGTAATCTACTAAATTAATCATAACAGAAAAACTTCAGGACTTTGTAAATATCCCCTCACATACAGAATTAATAATTTCAAATAGTTTTTACAAATCAAGTCTATGCAGCTCTCTTCTCACTCCTTTCCTGGCCCCATAAAAAACAAACAAACAAAACAAAACGAAAAACAACCAACCAAACAAAACAAAAACAAAGAACCCCACCAAACAAAACCAAAACACAACACAGCCATTTGTGATGAGGACAGAGGCTTTTTTCAAAGATCTACAAACTACCTGGTAATATATATCACGATAGTTTATTGTTTGGAACAGCAGTTAACCCACAGTGTCAAGGGGGTTTCCACCTTCTGAGCCCAAGACTGCGGACAAAACCAAGGACAATATATAACTGTCCAGAAAAATATTACTGCTCTCTCCCCCGACCCCAAAATCCCCCAAACAAACAAACAAAACAAAACCACGCCACAAAAAAAAAAAACCAAAAAAAAACAAAAAAACCCACCCTTTTTTTCCAAGTGATCCTCTGTGGCTTTTCCCCGTGGAAATAAAGAGCTTTTGTTCTACATGACAAATGCCACTGTAACTGAGTTGAACAGTAACCTTCTCACCACCCCCGACAGGGGTTGCCAATAGACACAGTAACCGTGGGTCTGCAAGAATTGCACGGCAACTTTGTTTATTCTTTCTCATCTGTTTGCTTTCTAAGTTGCCAACATCTTCATTTAAGAAAATTCATGTTGAGTAAAATACTTCTATGTCAACATAAACTCTTCACCCCTGATGTATTTCAATAGATGTAGGACAAACCTCCCTGCATTTTCTCTCACAGGTATCCTATGCATAACTTTCAGCCATCAGCAGCTTCAGAGAGTTGCTAAAACAGGTCTTGAAAATTCTGGTTTGGAGTAGGAGTAATGAACCAGCAGCTTAAAAGTTAAAACTACTTTCCAAGCCAGTAATTATACTGGTCTGTTCTCTTACAGTCCTTTTACACGAATATCACGATTTTGACATTTATTTGTTAGAAACAGCATTATATGAAGAAAATACAGGAAACGCTGCACACCTAGACCATCTTATGTAAGTCTGTGGGTAATTTGTTTGCCTGACAGGACTGCATGATGCGGAAATGTTCCCACCACTGTGCTGTGTCCAAGTCAAACACACGCCACAGAAACAGTGAAATCCTGCTTTCTCTAGATTGACGTATTGAAACTGAGCCTAATATGATTGATTTCAGGCTGCAGCTTATCTCTCTGCAGGACCACTGGCACAGTCTTCCTGCCCGGCTGCTTGTTTCCATAACTGCACAATTTAGTTGAGATCTATACCTCATGGTCAGATTTGTTGACAGGTAAGCACATGCACATAAAATGCAAGTGCACAAATCTTAGGGTGGGTTTTTTTTGTGTGGTTTTTTTTGGGTTTTTTTGTAATAAGATAATGTGTGTTCTTCTGTAGCCACTATTGACAGAGCTAGCAGACTCATTTCTTTCTTAGCATTCCTTCTTAAAAAATTATAGGTACAGGAATGACAGTAAGACTACATAAATTCCTTCCACTCTTCATTCAGATCATGCTGTTATACACTACACAATGCAGTTCATTAACATCCAACCATAACACACACACATGAAATATGGAAATGAGAATACAGGTGCATAGCTAAGATTTGTAGTTAGATTCCGCCACCTACAAAACTTTCTAAAAAAGGTACTCCCTCCTTGTAGTTTGCAATTCTTTATTTTTTTACTGCATTCTATCTTTCTTGCCTTTTTTTCCTCATAGTTACTGTGAAGATATTGCTGTATGCAATATTCTTATTATAAATTTAACTTTTTTTCCACTATACTGAATTTGACATATTATTTTGCCATTTACAGGCCACTCAGCTGCCATAACCCTAGACATTCACAGATACTTCTCAAAAGTTATTTGTACCAGTTGCCTCAGTCTCAAATATATATTGTGGTTTTACAGCAGACACCAGTAGGTGGGAACAGGATGTAAATGACTTGCAGGGAAACATAACTTGTATCAGGCCAAATGCAGTGGGCCTGAACAGAGGTGAGGGTGTACAAATTCTTCATTTGCAGGAGATTTGACAGAGCCCAGCATATGCCTTGCCACTTGTCTGTTTTCTGTATTTATATCAGGTGGTTTATTGAAAGTCCTTACCCACAGCTGTGCCTTGCTGTATCATTAGATCTGGACTACCACAAGATGTTCCATTGCTCAACAGGCACTGCCCTCCCACCACTGCTGTTTGCTAGACTTAAACAAAAGTTTGTGGCATATTGATTCCTCTAGTTTACTCCCCTGAGTTTAAGAAGGACTCATTCAAATGTTAATTTGGAAAAATAAATAAAGGCAAAGGTTCCAAGGGCAAAAAAACAAATCAAAATAAAAATCCATGTTTCAGATTACTGAAATCTAGTTCATGAACTTGACAAACCAACTGGTATTTACCAAGTTTCTCCCAATATGAAATGTGAAGTTTCCCTTGGTTTTCCTTGTATGTTCACTTAAATTATTCCGTAACAGTCTAATATACTCTAATATACATTTTTACACAGTAGATGACTATGGATCATTATTTCTATCTAGGAGCAGAGTTCATAAGCTCAATTCTGGCAAGAAGAGCTGACTAAAAAGCACCAATGGAGCTGATACAACAAAAGTAGCAGGACTGAATCAGTTTCAAGTCCCACTGTGTCCTCTCTGCAGGCCAGAGGCAAGTTTGATAGTTACAGATTTGCTGCATCCACTGAAAGACTGTCTGTCACTTTCTGGTGCACCCCAATCTGTGCCCAGAGAATACCATTGTGATGAGGAAGATCATCACAGTGTCCTGATGTCCATTATTTAGTTATCATTTATGAATAGAAAATTAAGCATTTACTTCCCTCATTCAAAGCTTTCTTTGCTTGCACATAGAAAGGAAATGTTACAGCTTGCAAATAAAACTGTCAACATTTTTAATAGCAATGTGTATTATGAAATCACAGAAGATATTTTTTTCTTATGGCAACCACATTAAAAAATTAAATATATAGGCCAGACTCTTCATGACCCCAGCAAGCTGTAAACTACGATTCTCCCCAGTAAAGGCTTGTTCTCAGTCCCTGCTAAAGTGTATCATCATGGCAAATTTCTTTAAAAGAAAGAGGCTAAGTAGATACTCAGCTTTGTAATATCCTATTAGGTTTTGATTGCAATTGTAAGACTTTCTTCTGCACCTATTTCCTGAAACTGATTTCACAAAGGAATTCTTTGTGAATTAGGATTTTTCTATTTGGTTTTTCTTAAACATTTTTATACCACTACCAAAGTAGCGTTCATAGATTTAAATAAATACCAAAATATAAAATAAGTTTGAAAATACCTAAGAGTTTAGAAAACTGTGTTAAGCTACATTCAGTTCTGGTACAGCAAATAACAAAGGAAAAATTTTTCTTTTTTTGCCTCTTAATATAACTCATGATACATTTTTACAGCCAATTCCTCATCCTTCTAATAGGCCAATAAAAAACTAAGCCACTGCTGACTTCTGATACAAGAACTTCAGAGGTGAAGAAATAAAGTACCTTCTGTAGCTAACATAAAGTGTTCTGAATTAACAACTGAGTGAACACTGTAACTTAAAAAATATGACAGTGCACATCTAACTTGTACAGTTCTTTATCCAGCCCAAGTGTGTGACAGTGCAAGCACTTGATTCTTC
The DNA here is from genome assembly GCA_013400695.1 of Neodrepanis coruscans. Lineage (NCBI taxonomy): Eukaryota > Metazoa > Chordata > Aves > Passeriformes > Philepittidae > Neodrepanis > Neodrepanis coruscans. The sequence continues at coordinate 12,726 of VYZS01089042.1, read as the reverse complement.
CGAGGTTTTTAAATACTTTTTTACTCGTGACACTCATGATAGAAAGCTTGTTACAGAATCAAAGGTACAAAATGGAAACAAATACAATGAATTCACCTTATTCTGCTGAACAGAAACAGTTCCTTTGTGAGAAGTACAAACTTCTTGTGATAAAGTGTGGAGTACTGATATGGAGGGCAAACTATGGCGATGTAAACATTAACATTAGCTGTTCTACCATTTGTTCTCAGATACCTAGCAAATTTATTGGTCTAATGATGCTGAAAGTAGGAATAAGTTCTCATTTAGTCATTCCCAAATGATAGATGTATTGCCTGTACTCCTGAGAGGAAAGAAAGGAGCAATTACATCATCTCTCTGGAACCAGACTATCAATTTATGTCATGCTTTATTTCATGGTCTCTGTAATTCCCAGACACCATTTCTTCAAGCCATTTTCAGCAATGCAAAAATCTGTGACATACTGGCATTTAAGGACAAATATAATGAAAAAATAATCTGAATGAATTTATAAGAAAATAACAATGGTCAATCTGAAAACTTTTAAGCTCTCTGAAATAGTTATCCCAGCCTTAAAGCTTGTCTCCATATTCCAGTCTCCATATTCCAGTAAAGGAATATTCTTTAATTAGAAGGGTGTAAGAAGAGCCTGAGTTAACATCTGAATTGAAAATAAAACTCAATTCCAGCAACCCTGCACATTAAACCAGTGCAACACTAATGTTTTTCCATGGAAATTTGACTTTTTGCAATTCTGAAAATAATTTACAAATAAACATTGAACTGTGGGGAACTGTTTGAGTTTTTAAAAAAAAAAAAATTTGAAAGGAGCTGAAATGAAGCAGCAGTAAGTCTTAGACCAGATCCAATTGGTGAAGCACAGCTGGACAAATTCAGATGTCATACCTTAACTTTGAACCTCTCAAGTGGCAATCAGTCTCCCTAGGGTGTCAGTAAAAATAAATAATTCATAAAATAAAATTAGATGTAGCTGAAGTGATCTAACAGCAAGTAGTCACTGCAAGGGAAGGTCTTATCCTATTTTCTTCCTACCAGGATATGTGTACCCTTGCCTCTTCCCCTGGATCAGGTTGAGCAATGAAACAAACATACGGTGAGTCAGTTGAGTTGGCTGCTCTGGGAGAAGATTATCTCTAGCAGGGAAAAAACCCAAACACTCACTTAAGGAGATGAATAGATTCAACAAGCAACTTCAGGACTGTTAGCTCAGACACATGGGATAGGGAAGGAGAGGGAGACAGGAGTGCCTCTTTTCACACAACTCAATATTTCACTATATTAGCTTCACTGAAACTTCACTTGATAGCATCTTCTTCCCTTCAGGTGGGCTTCAATGTGGTACACAGGAGCCTGTGTTTCCACTGGGAAAAAAAAAAAAAAGTAAGGTGGGGGTTGGAGGGTACAACTGGAAAATGAGGAGTCCCAGTGAGGGGCCTCTGTAGATTCTTCATTAGTTTCCAGCCTTGCTCTCAAAGTGAACAGGTAAGAGAACCAGACAAAGCAAAGCCCTACTCCCCATCTTCCCTTGCTTCTCGCACTAAAAATAAATAATTAGGTGTGCCCACTTCCATGTAATATCTTCTCACTAATGCACCAGTGCTGAGGGAAATGGGCAGTTTAACATCAAAGAAAAAAGCGCCCAACAGCTGCCTTTAGGGAACTTCCCAGCAGCAACGAGGTGGGAAATCTCTGGAAGTAGTTTCTGTTTCTGTTGCACACCCATCTGAAGAAGGATGGATGTAGGCACCACCAACACCATAAACCCAACAGCGGGGCAGGGGGACCTGTGGCTTCACCCAGCACACTCGTGTACCACCGGGACAGCGCAGTCCCAGCCTGCTGGGCTAGACTGGGGGGGGGCTGGACCAAACTGGTTTGTATAGATCTGGACTGGGTTGGACCAGGTTTAGACCGTGACTCCTCCAACAGAGAGATGGGCTGGGATAAACCTGGTTTGTTCAGCCCAAAGAGGGACTGAGGGGAGAGGTCATCTTGGTCTTCAACATCCTCCTGAGTGGAAGCAGAGAGGCAAGGGCTGATCTCTCTTTTGACCAGTGACAGAACTTGAGGAAATGGCGCAAAGCTGAGTTGGGAGAAGGTTTAGGTGGGATATTAGAAAGAGATTTTTCACCCAGGGAGTGGCTGGGCACTGGAACAGGTTCTCCAGGGAAGTGGCCACAGCAGCAGCCTGACAGAGTTCCGGAAGCTTTTGGATGACACTCTCAAGACACTTGGCGTGGCTCTTGGGACTCTCCTGTGCAGGGCCAGGGGTTGGACTCTGATGACCTTTATGGGTCCCGTCCAACTCAGCATATTCTGGCGCTATGATGCGGGGCCAGACTGGATGACACTGGCCTGGACTGAGTCATACTGCGATGACGTGGGACATACTGGCCTGAGCTCAGTTCATACTGGGTAAGACTGGAATGAACTGGGAAACACAGGGATGGACTGGGACTGACTGGGCGGACCGGTTTATGCGGGCCCGAACTGGGTTATTCTGTGACACCGCGGGTCGCACGCTCCGCCGCCACCGCGCCTCTCGTGACCCCCCTCACGCTCCCCTTCCCGTCCTCCGCGCGCACGCGCTCAGCCACCCACCTCCCCCCGCGCGCCTCCGCGCCTTGTTTTGGAGACGCGCGTGGTCCTCTGCGATTGGTCGCCGCCGCGCTCCGCCCCTCCCCGGGCCACCCCGCCGCTCGGGTGGAGGGGGGCGGGGAACTACAGCTCCCGGGATGCAGCGCGGAGTGGTGGCGGCCGGCAGGCTCCGCGGGTGCTGCGCGAGAGGATCCCGGGCCGGTCGCGGCGCCCCCACCCGACGGGTCCCGCCGCCCGCGGGAGCGGCCACGCCGGGAGGAGACACCGACCCGCAGCGTGTCTCTCTCCTTCCTGTGCCGTTGGCGGCGGGGCGAGGGCTGCCCCCTCCTCCGTCAGCCGCGGCATCATGAACGGCGGTGGCGGGCGGAGCGCGGCGGCGGGGGCACGGGTGGCAGCGCGGCTGCTAGCGGTGCTCGGCTGCGTGCTGACAGCGGAGGCCCAGGTGGGAAGCGGCGGGTGGTGGGAGGGAGCGGCGGGGCCGGGCAGGGGGTGCCCGGTGGCCGCGGGCAGTGCTACGCCCCCTCCCGAGGGGCAGGAGGGCAGCGGCTGGAGGGGAGGTCGCTCCGGGGGCTCTCCGGGAGAGCAGCTCCGCGACGTGTCTTGTGCAGCCTCCCCGCGGAGAAGTCGGGGGATCTCTCGCTGAAGTCTTGTGGCCACATCCTTCCCCTTCCACGTCCTGCAGCCGGCACTTGCCGGGGTCCAGCCTAGGGCCGGTGCCTCCGCTCTGCAGGGACGAGTTGGTTGACTGGGAAGCATAGGTAGCAGCAGCAGGGGCATATTGTGTCGCGGAGCTCTGGGTTGGATCGTGCCCGTAGCTTCAGGCAGAAACTTGGTCCTGATGAAGTCCGTGAGAAGCCATATGTTCGAGTGGTGATGCCAATGCCCGGGCTCGGCTTCTGCGTGGGTCGTGTCTGTTTGCCCACGTTCGGAGAGGGATGGGAACTCTCCTTCTTTCTACAAACTGCCTTCACAGCTTCAGGAGGACAAGTGTCTTGTGCTTGGGGGCTCGTTAATATTTATCAGCTGTGTGACCGGAATAATAGCTGGTGTCAGGTGGGAAAGGCTTTTAGCTCGGCCGAAGACATTGGAGTGAGTTTATAGAGGAATACAGTGTCCACGTGGAAGAAAGTTTGCTCTCTGAGTCTATTTTTTTTTGTTATATTTTCGAAATTTCTGTCTTGTGTAACGTGCTGTGTTCTAAGTGACGATCCAAGGCAGTAACGAGCGTAGTTAACTTCTGTTACAGGTTTTCTTGTTATGAGTTGAGGTTGTTTCAGGTTTAAAAAAATCTGTTATTTTAGTAGCTGCTTTAGCATAACTAGGTGCTAATTGAGTTGGAGTTCTCATAGAAGCCATTAATAAACTGGCATGGTTTTTTTGTGATGTTTTGCAGAGAGATTGCTTGTTGCTATTTCATAAAATTGTTAACATATTGTATTCAGAGTTTGACTTGCTCAGGGGAAAGATAAGGTAACCTTTGGTTCCTGGGAGTCATGTTACCTAAAGCTTTTCTCTAATTCTGCAGCTATGGCAGAGTAAGATATTTAAGAAACAAAACAAGGTGTCCCAGGTGGTCTTCTAATTGTTGAAACAATTAAAGTACGACAACCTGATCACACTAATAAGCTTGTTTGTATGAATAGGCTGCTTCTTGTTGTATGCATTTATTCAGGTTTTTCTTAACGTTGAAGTGCTGAATGCATTATCTTTCCAGATTTCATAGGGAGAAATTGACACACGAGGTTGGACATAAACTTTTCCTTCTGAAAGGTTGATTTATTTTCGAGAGTATAAGTTAGAAATTTCATGTTGCCATTATAGCTCTGATATCTGTTCAAGAGCTGAACTATATTTGACAATACCTGGAAATACTTTGATAAGCATATTGGAATGAAAAAAAAGGCAGTTACTCAATGTCAGGTGACCTCTTGAGAATAGATTATGGCAGGTTAATGCTTTTACAGTTTATTATCAAGTTCAAAGGAATTAACAGAGGAAAGGAATCTCGATAAGTGTCCAGTGTCATAAAAATTGCAATAGTTTAGAAAACAGTTTGGCTCTATGTTTGTGGACTGAATTAACTAGTATAGTTCAATTAAAAGAAGGCAAAGTAGCAACTGTGTGAATAACAAAGTAGGTCCTGCAAAGCGTACTTTTAACGATGTAGCACACTGTTCTTATTTTGATGTTTCCAGCTGGAAAAAAGAATTCACTGGAAGATCCAGGTATTGATGAAAACAATTGTCTGCATGTTCTTGGGGTGTTCCATCATTAAGCAAGTGAGACCACTGAAGACTACACTTGGACTAGTAAAAAACCCTCTGATTGGGGTACTTGAAGCCTGTGTTGCTGCTGTATTACTGTGCTATGAACTGACTCCACTGCTGTGCAGTGTTGGTGTTTCATATGTGCTGTCCAACTATTTAATAAAATATGGTTTGGTACAGATATAGCTTAGTTTAATTTTAGAGCATGCTTTCCAAGGGAACATTGATTTTCTTAGTTTATGTGTACAGGGAGCTAACTGTTCCAGTTCTCAAAAAGTTGTGAGAAGAAAAAAATTGGAGAAGTTAGTTTGCTTGCTTTTGTTACTCTGAATTGATTTTTGAATTCATAGTTTCTTAGAGCAGTTCTAGGTTTTGAGCCAGGTTCATTTCTGAAACTTCACTGATGTAAGTAAACTGTACTGCGCTTTGAAAGACCTTCTTAAAATTGAGTTCTTAGTTGAATAAAAAGACTGCAGCTTTTTTTTTTTTCCCCGTGGGGATTTGACACTGAGTGTAACTACTACATGTTTATCTGGGACATTTTTCCCCTGAAAAAGCATTTTGTGTTTTGCATAGATGGTAAAATTATTTTTGTGGGCAGCACATAGCTTCATGAGCTGATCATCAAAATAGTTTCCTACTCTTTATCTTCTGAGCTCAAGGAAAAATTCTCATATCGTCCTACTTACACACTTTAGGATTATTTGAGCAAAATGTTCAGGGTTATCTTTACACCTTTTTATGTTATAATGAAATGTTCTGCTGTTTGCTTTGTGGTATGGTGTTGCGGGTAAAAGCTGCACCTTTACAGATTTCTGCCTGTGTGCGATCAATAAGAAAATTGAAATTTTTAATGAAATCATGATAGATTAAAATGCATGGGGGGTGTGTGTTTCTGTAAGTATCAATAATAACAAGTTTTGTCTTCTGACTTTGAAGTTGGCAGTCAGGTGGGCTGTGAGCATTCCTGGCTTTGTGAAAAACCTGTAATTGCACATTGGCTCTTTCATGGTTGTTTGCCTAGGTTTGAAGTGAGATAACAATAGCAAGGCAAGTATAACAGTATGGAAAATTTTGGGTAAAGTAACTTTCCTTAAATTAGTTTTATTTCATTGCCATATCTACTCTAAAGAATTGTGACAGCCTATTTAGTGCTTCAGGAAAAGTAGGGTCTATGTTAAGTACATTTTCCACTCAAGTGCTTCATTGCCATACCCTCACCTCTTTATTCTCGCAAAGGGTTGGGTGAAATCCATTTTCCAGGCTTTCTTTGTGCTTCATAAAAGAGCAGAAGCCTACAGTTTGGTTTCTAGTGGCTCTTTTACATCAAGCTTGGTTATATAAGGATATCTGTTCTGTAAAGTGCTGGAGTGATTTAGCATGCATAAAACAGATTAGGTGATTTCATAATCTCATCTATGTGAAATCTGTGGAGGGAAAAAAAGCCATGAAATATTTTTGTCTCCTTTTACCATAACCTTTTAATAGTTAGGAGTTCTTCTAATACCATGCAAGATATAAGGTGTGTGGGTGTTTCTATATTAAATGCTTTCTAGACCATCATGGATGTCAATGAATTTCCTGTCTGGCTGAAGAATAGTAGCAGTAAAAAACATTGTTTGGTTCCATTCCCTTAGATGTGGTCTAAGGCCTTTAAAGACCTTTCAAACACCTTTGTAGTAGTTTAAGAAGCTGTGCTTACGAGAAGTTAGTTTAGATTTATTAGATTTATTAAAATCTGTCCTACAGGTGTTCATAGCATCACACTTTCAGTGTTTCCGCCTTTCAGTAAGACACTCTCGGGGTCTCAGCAAAAGTGTTGCTGTAGCCTTGTCTATGAAGTTAGTTAGGCCTGTTCTCTGCTACATGCATAGTTCTGCCTCCCCCTTGTATGTGGGCAGTAGCACTTCTGCACTTGTGTGCTGCTTTAGCCTTGCACCTGGTTTTCCTAGTATTTGTTTATAGAATTTAACTGTGAAGTTACAAGCTTCTTGGTCACAAAAGTAGCCCTTTTCCCTGTTGTTCTATAGAAGCTAAATAGAGTGTTCTTGCACTTCGAGAAGAAATCTAAAAATAAGATGACTGTGTGATTATAGGTTTGGTTTTTTTTAGGCAATTCAACTCATGACCATTTGGTAGGAGAGTACTCGATATGCAAGTCTGCTAATATACCATGTGTTTGTAGTTTGGAAAATCTTGTTTGCTCATTCTGCAGAAAGCTCTATATGCTTAAACTGACAACAAATTTCAGGGCTGAAATTCTTAAACTGGCTAATATTGATTCAATGTTGCATTTGGAGGTGGACCTAAGATCAAAAAAATGTTAAGGTCTTTTACTTTCTAAGCTTGAGTGGGTAAGGTATGTTGTAAATCATTTTAATGATGAGAAAGAAAATATTTGCTATTGGACTACATTTCACTGGTATTTCTTTCACTGCCATATTTTTCTCTTTAGAGGATTTTTCTGTAGTTAAGATTCAATTTCGATGTTAAAATAATTTTTAATGTATTTTTTCAATAGCTCACAGGAGTCCTAGATGATTGTTTATGTGACATAGAAAGCATTGATGACTTCAATACTTTCAAGATCTTCCCCAAAATACAGAAACTGCAAGAGCGTGATTACTTCAGATATTACAAGGTACAATTATAATGGTGTTTGCGTGAATAATTTAAATAAAATGCAGAAAATGTAGGAAGGATTATATATATCAAATCTGTTAAGCTGTCTGTAAGAAACCATAGCTCTTTAATTTGGTTATAGCAGGTTTTCAGTCCCTGATAGTTATGTTGGTAATAAGTCTTGTTTGCTGTGTTAGTCCTGGAGTCAGTGACAGTAAATAATGACTGCTTTCTTTCAACTGATAAGTGCTAATTTTGAAGGGTAATGCCTTTGTACTGCTGCATCTAGAAAAGGATCATGTATTATCAACTTTCTGACAGCATACAATACTTGTCTTCTAAGAAGTGTGTGTAATTTGAAATGGAAATATTGCTGTGATTTCCTTTCAAATTGCTTTCTTAGTTCTGATTTTAGTGTTTGCTATCTAGAGAACCGTTATTCCTTTGAAAAGTAGGTCAAACTATTCTGTTTTGAAGTAGTATGTAATATCATTTTTTTATGACATTAAACATTTTTTTTCTCTGTATTAGAATCTGATGTGCAAAAGATTTGAAGCCTCATACTTCTCTTTTGAGATATGCTTACCTTGAAAGTGAAGTTGTCTTTTGACTGTGTTAATCAGATGGTTGCCTGCCACTGGAAAAAGGAGATTTACACTCCTTTAGGGTAGACCATCCTGCCCCTTCCCCACTTTTAGCTCTTGGTTAGTCCACTGCATCTCTTTAACCTGGTAGATTTTTTGTTTGTGTGTTTGGATTTGTCCTTTGGTAGGGGGTTTTGTTCGGTTATTTTTAATTGGTTTTGGGTTTTTTTCTCCTCAGGATGTGGTGAGTTATCTAGCTGGTCTGGAACCACACAAGTATTAAATTCATGCAAGATGAGGTTAGGAATTTGAGGAAGGAGAAAAGAGCACTAGACTCTTCTATTCTGAGCAAGAAGTAATGTGTATCTGCATCCTGAATCTCCTGCTGTGTGATAGAGTTCTGAATTTGCTTTTTGGGAGAAACAAGATATGTGCAATTTCAGTACTAATACATCACATAGTAGTGGTAATTAGGTTCTCCAGAGGCAACAGAGAGATAGAAAACAACTTGAAGAAGAGGAGCAACAGGTATATGAGATTTAGCTCTAAATTTGGATGATGAAATTACTGTTGTACAAATTTTCATTTCAACAGCAGATCATACTCTAATGCTGTGTTACAATCCTGCCTCATCTTTTATACTGATCTTCCCGATAGATGAGCATTTACTAGGTCCAGTGTGCAGTCCACCCATCTCCACACTTCACTTAATACTTCCAGTTGTGACAGGGAAGAATTAGTCAATTTAACAAGCAAACTGAGTAATTAAGTCACAACATTCTTCACTCTTTCCTGTCTGAATAAGTAACAGGTTTTTTGATGTCCCTGCACAGAATCATGGAAGTGCTATAAAGCACATAAATTCATGTCGAAATTGTGAAGGTAGGCAATGATCATCTAGGTCAACTAGATAAGGGGGAATATACTTTCTCTGTGAGTGAAAGCACTCCTGCTATGAAGTAATTGAATGTGCAGTAGGAATTTGGATTGTGAATTTTTATAACTACTGTCACAGTAGTATTCCTATGGTGTTACTAGTCTGACAGCAATAAAAGAACTCAAACCTTAATGTATAATACTGAATGGATGAGGTAGGGTTTTTTTTAACAGCCAGGTAAAACTTACTTTATAAACTCTTGCAGAAATTGTGCTAGGTGTTTTCTAGATAGTAGTTTCTCAGTGAAAGAAATAATGGAATAAAAATTTTTGTCTTTTTAGTTTTTATACATCAAAACACACAAACTACGGAAGCTGATGATATAGAATATCTTTTAATCTGTGAGAAGTATTGAATAATACTATAAACAATAATAAGGAAATCCAATACTTTAAACATTGAAGAAGGTAGAAGGATGTTCTATGTAGTTAGTATGTGATTGCTCTTGATTGAAGTAGGAGTGCTATACAAGCTCAGTTTGTTTGTGTGCTGGCTTCTAGTGCTTTTCAGTCATCCTGGGGCTAATATATCTTGATTTGCATCTTTCGGAATTAATCTGCAGTTGAGGCAGCAGTACTCTTTTATTTACGGTGTTCCTCTGTGCAAAAGCAGTGGCTACCTACCTACTTATATCTTTCTCAGTGTGTAAGCATTTTTTGTTGGAACTTTACTTTGAAGAAGGTTGTAATTTATGTGGGGGTTTTTTTGGTGGAAATTGGTGGGAGGGGAAAGTTCTATATAATAGGCATTATTGTAAAGGGGATGTGGAATGTAAAATTTTGTGCTTTATTTAAAAAAAGATGAAGGAACAAGTGAAAAAAAAACCCCCATTTACATTATTTTTTCCTAGGGATGGTGTTTGTAGATTGAATAAAGGAAATGGGGGGGAAGCAACCTAAAATGTCTGCTTCTGCTCTCCCTGTACTAGCATGATTTAAACTGTAACTAGAAGATATTTGTCATTACTCCTAAGAAATTGTACCATCTGCTAAATATTAGGGTTTTTTTACTGGAGAATCTCTTTAATGTTTTAAAACAAAACCTGTTTTTATTGCTTGAAAGCCAAAATCACCCAAGCATTTATTTGCTTTAGTAAACTTTAGTGCTGAGTGACTTATAATTTTTGCTTCAATGTGTTTTTGTTCATTGGATGAAGACCATTGTTGTTAACAGTTCCACTGCATCAAGTTTCATCTTATGTATTCAGAGAGAGTGTGATTAAAAGAAACCAATAGACCAAGCAAACCTCCACAAATTGAAAGTACTAAATATAACTTTTTTTTCCTTGTATCCTCTCCTTTAATTTAAAGAATTTCCTGATACAGAGACCTCTTTCTTCTACAATTGCTGCATATAAGTGTTGGTTGTAAGCTTTTGTTTTTGTATGTTTAGGTCAACTTGAAGAGACCATGCCCGTTTTGGGCTGATGATGGCCATTGTTCTATCAAAGATTGTCATGTAGAGCCTTGTCCTGAGGTATGGATCAAATAATATATAATAGAAAAAAGCAAAAAAATTGCTGATTTGTGGGGACTAGTACTACAGCAACAATATTGACTAATGAGAACTTAAATTTAAATAAAAGTGGCAAAATCCTATGCCATTCCAAGAGTAGAAATACAACCAAAGTATTTTAGTGTCTTAGTCATCTTATGCACAGAGTGGATAACATCAAGAATGTCTCTTCTAGACTCTAGCACTGTTTTGGATATAACATATTGAGAAGGTGAAGTCAATTATTTAAAAAAAAATTGCTTTGACCTCTGTAGGAATGATACTTAGTTTGTAGATTTTAATGAAGCATAAGTATTTCTATGAAAGGTGTAAAAGCTATGATGGATTTTTTTGGTTTTAGAGCAAAATACCTGTTGGAATTAAGGCTGGGAGCTCTAATAAAGTAAGTACTCTAATTATTTTCTAATTTTTCTGGGGTTGGGGGGGGGGGTTTCAGTCTTAACATTACAATAGTTGTGTGACTTTTTAGTAGAAACCTTCAGTGTTGGCATACTGATGAAATAGTTAAGGTACTTAATCAGTTCATGTATGTGGCTTTACATTTTACCTTTATGTATAATGGTGTCTCTGACATAGCTTGTCATTTCATTCTGAGACTGTCATAACTTGAGAGCTGGTGCAGACTGAATCCAGGAATGACCAGGAACAGCAGTACATGGACACAGAATGCTGATGCTAAATTTTTTTTATTTGTTTCTGAGTACAGGCCACCTTCTATAAAGCTACAGGCTAAGATGCACAGATGAAGTAGCAGTACAGTCTTTTTTTAAGAATTGTGTGTAATTAGAACCTCTAATATTGAAAGAACCCAAATGTTTACATGCAGTTTTGATATGTCTAATTTTGGGAGGTCATTAGTCCAGAGGTTATTTGGTCATTAGTCTAAAGACAGTTTAGGCTAAAGTGGTCAGTTTAAGCTTAAGTAGTCAGTCTGTGCTGTTGGCTTTTGCTTGCTTCTCTCCAAGCCATCCTTCATAGATCACCAAGTGATCTTAGCAAAGCCAAAAAAGTAAAGAGTATATGTATACCTGGCAAGAGAGTTTGGAGCAGAAAGACAAATAACCATCACTCACCCCCAAATCCCAAACACAGTGCCCAAGAATATGATTTTGGCAGTTAATGAGATAATGGTGCCCAAATAAGGTATCTTCCTTTTGGGTGTCTCAGCTGTGTTATAGATGCATACTTACCTCTTGATTAACTATCCTATCTCCATCATCCCCAGCTCTTTCCACCTCTCTGGGCAGCCTGAGTGTAGTTCCCAGTATCATAAATGGCCATTTGTGTTAGGTTTAGAAATCTTATCAAAGATAGCTGAAAGGAAAACTTGATCATGAATTGACTTCTGTGTCCTGCTGTCTTGAACACTGGAGACAAGTCTGTCCATGTTTTAGCTCAAGAGGAATTCTCGTGTCCTGTTTATACATATATTGTTAACTCACTCTGATGTAAATGCTGCCTCTTCATTTAAAGGTTCCTTGTACTCAGAGAAGAAACAACTTTCTTGCTGACATGATTTAAATGTCAGTTATTGACCACTTCAGCATAAGCTGCAGTAGTTGTTCTGGAAAGTTGATGCTGTCTAGCTGTGGAAGATCATGTGCTTTAGTTGGATAATCTGTTGCCAGTTCTCTTTTTCATTGATTCTTTTCTATCCTGAGCTTGATTGTAGAGAAACTGACTCCTGGAATACCATAATGCCTCCTAAAGAGGCATTGTAAAACTTTAGGAATCTTTTAGAAGGGATTCTTCTAGCAGGCATTTGAGCTTCCTGATGGATTAATCTTGAAAGCCATAAGAAAATGTTAATCAGTAGCCAAAGAGTATGCTGTTCTTTAGGTGCTTCACATGAGGATATCAAATTGGATTTAGAAAGTGAAAAATCAACCATATTTTTCTTTCACCACAGCAAAAAAACTGGGATATCTTCTTTGGGAAGCTGTCATTTGGTGTGTTTGCTATAGTGGTTTCCTTTGAGTTGCCTTGTAGATTGTTGCAACCAGCTACAATACTGAAAGTTGGGGGATTCTGCACCTTTAATCTCCACTAGAAGACTGGATACGTGCTGCTTTTTTGATGGAGAAGCAAATAGTTCTGCAGGAAAATTGTCATCAGGACTGACATAAATCTTACACCATTTTCTTACTTATGGTTCAGTAAAAATGTCTTGGAGCCAATTAAA
>VYZS01089034.1:10436-32823 GCA_013400695.1 Neodrepanis coruscans | reverse complement strand
GGGGGAAGGGGCGACCGAAAAAAAAAAACCATGCGGGCATGGGGGCGGGCGGCCCCGGAGCAGAAAGCAGTCGCCAGGGCCGCCAGCGCAAGGCAGTCGCCGTACCGTGGCTTGATCGTTTTTAACTTTCATTTTTTAGCCCCATGACAGTTACTATTCTCCACTTTCATGCTAATCATCACTTGCAGGGAAGTTCATATTTGAAATTCAGTGGATCAGCTCTCCTCCAAGCCACTCTGACCAGGCTTGGGGAGAGGACCCAGGCAGGGCTCAGCAGTAACTGCGTTTCCTCATGCCACCAGGATCTCATCAGACCTCTAAAGAAACAGGCGCTGTTGAAGAATCCCTCCCATGAAACATGCTCAAGAACTTTCATCAAACATGACCTTCACATGCTTCCAAATGCAGATGGTGTTTTCAGCTGAAATCTGAAGACGCCACAAACTCTTGACTAGTTTCTCAAAAGGCTTCATTTAGTGATCTCTATCTCACTGAACAGTTTAATAAGATGCTGGGCATCCACCAACAGTAGTAGGGGGGGTCATCAATGAATCATCAGTCTCTCTCCATGCCCTGAAGTTGCCAGCCCTCCAGACCTAGCAGTGCTACTGTACAAGAGTTTCTCCCTACACCTCCCAGGGTTGCCTCATCTGCTCACATCTGTAGGCATGTGCTCTCAGAAAATTGTTGTGCTCCTTTCTCTTTCTCCCTAACCCAACTGCATAGCCCAGTCCTTTCCTCCACCAGCTCTGATATTCATCTAATCTTTCTAGAGAGTTGATTTGGCTCATTCACTTAGCACAAAGTTCATGTGTGGTTGTGACCAGCATCTGAGCCTAATACAAGAGAAACAGCAAGAGAGCATGGCCATAAAAATGTGTGTCTTCACTTGGTGAGAGTAAACTGATGTAATCCATATCACAAACCCACTGGTGTAGCACAGTACTAACATACCTCTTCCAAAAACACACAGCTCAGAAAATCAATCAGTCAATCAATAGATAAATAAATATATGTAGCTTACATTATTAAGTTTAAACGCCCATCATCGGGGAGGGAAGCTCAGGGCAGGAAGAGACCACACAGGCAGTTATTTTAGGAAAAATAGGAGTACTCAGAGCAGTGAGGATAATTATGACAAGCAGACAGAGACAGTAACCTCTTACCCTGGCTCAATTCTATCCGGAATAACATGTCTGGTCACAGCCTGACCACAAAGAAAAAGCTAGAGGTGCGACTTTACCTATCCCACACACCAATCATCAGTCTAGGTCACACTTTGCTGCAGCACACCTCTGAGAAACCATTCTAACCATGCTGCAGCTGTGGTTTTGTAGGCTTGGATTTGTAATTGCAGGCTCAGCACTCATTCTGGAAGCAGCCTGTTATATCTAATTTCAAGTAGTGCCCTGCCTAACAGTCATGAGCAAGGTGCCAGCTAAAGCTACGCAATGAGGTTATTGTTAGAGCTGGAGAACAAGAGGTGTCACAAGGAAAGGACCTTGGCAGCCCCAGTGGAGAGCTAGAGAGGCCCACATGGGCATACACATGCTGCAAATAATTGCACTTACTACAGTAGCCTAGCTTCACTGAACTGTCACTGGAGTGGGAAAAGCTTTCCAAGTGAGTCAGATCTTTGCCACATTCTGTAAGTTGGCACAGAAAATATGCTCCACTTTCCACTTGTTATCATTATGAGGAAGAATCTCAGATCTCCATCACCAACTGATTAAAGGAGGGTACACAGGACAGTCTCCACCTCATTTGATTATCAGTTAATTAGCACACAGGAGTGTGCTGTGGATAAAGGTTTTTCTTCCCTCTGGTTGGGCTCTCAAAAGCAGGTTCTGAAAACAGATTTCTCACCTGAAAGAAATGAGGAAGTACAGCCACTGATGTCCTCCGTCACTATTTGCATAGGACTGGAGACTAGAAGGGCAATCTCTGCTTCACTTGAACTTCCAGCTACGTGGATACTAAAGAAGGCAGCAAAAAAACCCCTTCCACCTTTTTCATAGTTGGCTGTGAATAGTGAGTACCATGCCAGTACAACTTTAATGGTAAAAGGTACCAAATATCTCAAGTGCTTTTAGAAAGAACAGATCATGTGATTGATTTAGTAGCTCTGTGTGTAATTCTGTATATGTATGTAAATCAATACATAAAAAAATAAATAAAACGCAGGCATTAGTCACAAAAATGTTTTGTTTACAGGTTGAAAGGAAGAGGCTTTCACACATTGTGCTGTGGCACTTCAAGAGAACTCTGAGTGTTTTATCAAGCTGATGACGCTAAGATAGTGGAGGGCTGGATGGAAATTATGTGCCTGTGTTTTATTTATTTATTTATATATTTGCTTGTTTGTTTGTTTATTTATATACGCACACAGAACTACACACAGAATTAACAAGGTTGGAAAAGACCATAGAAATCACCAAGTCCAACCTATTACCTAACTTTTCAACCTACTCAACATCATCCCAGCATCTAAACCATTTCACTGAGTACACCATCCAACCTTTCCTTAAACACATCCAGGGATGGTGACTCCACCACCTCCCTAGGCAGCCCATTCCAACGGCCAATCACTCTCTCTGTGAGAAAGTTTTTTCCAATATTTAGCTCCAAAAGGAGAATCAGAAAAGGTTAAAATCCATGAGTTGAAATAAGGACAGTTTAAAAGGTAAAATAAAGTTGTTAATAATAATAATTATACAATAATGATAATAATAATGGTAATTGTAAATAAAAAGAAAAAGAGAGAGAGGAATAAAACACAAAAAAGACAAGTGATTCATAATACAATTGCTGACCACCCATTAACCAATGTTCAGCCCATCCCTGAGCAGTGATGAACCCACCCTGACAAGTCCTCCAATTTTATACACTGAGCATGATGTTCTATGATGTGGAATACCCCTTTGGCCAGTTCAGGTCACCTATCCTGGCCACTCCCTATCCCAGCTTCTGGTGCACTTCCACATTGGCAGAACACAGGAAACTGAGAAGTCCTTGACTCAGGCTAAGCACTGCTTAGCAACAACCAAAACACCTGTGCGTTATCAATGTTATTTTCACAATAAATCCAAAACACACCAGCCACTAGGAAGAAAATTAACTCCATCCCAGATGAAACTAGGACACATGCCATGAAATATAAGCTTAGTTGTTATCAAGATAATATCTGCATATTTGGTGCCCCAAGAGTCCTCTTAAGATATTTTTAGGTGCAATCAAGAATTGGTTCCCACAATGAACAGCTAATGTAACATAAATTCAAAATGGGTAGAGGACAGATTCATCAGATATAGAAAATACCAAAAGACAGTTAAACAAACAGTGGTCTGAGGGACAGGAGACGTAGCTCACCAGCTGCTTAATGATCACATGATGCACAACACCAAAAAAATTAATATCTTCACAGGGACAATTGTCTCAACCTACACATGGTGTGTATATCCATAAGTAAAGTCATCAATAAGTAAATCAAACATAGGAGCAATGTTGCTTAATGGCAGGTGCCACCTGCTAAATCAGAGAAAATCCAGGTGGGAATGACCAAATCTCCAAGAAGGGCTACAGCTGCACAAACAGCAGGCCATGTGGAATCTGTGAGATCTTTGCAAATTACAGAAGGATTATGCAATCCTGCTGCAAATGTTTTGGAAACAGTGTTCACTGTTTTTTTCTGTTCACTTAGCAGGGATTACAGGCATAGTAACTTCATCTGTCATTTACACAAGGAGATAAGGGCAAGGGAGGTGTAGCGCAGATCAAGCATCTCTCCTTTCCCTGCTCTCACACTTCCTCCCCTGCAAATTTAAGAGGTGCACAGTATAGCTCATGTGAGCACTTCTTATCTAGTTATTACAAGGTAGGAGAATGTTGAATTAGTTTATTGCTTCCTGCAGCTGTACCAGCTGAAGCTCTGATCTATCTCATCAAATATCATAAATGTCTGTAATGTTGGACAGACATGGTCCTGCCTACCCGAAAGGGACCTCTAGAGAACATACAAGCAGCATGGGGGTCTTTGTAGTCAGAGGCATTTTGCTGCCACCTCTCAGAGGCCACAAGATCCAACAATCAACAAGGACATTGGGTTTATATCCTGGGCTGCATCAAAAGAAGTGTGGCCAGCAGGTTGAGGGAGGTGTTTCTTCTCCTCTGCTCTTGTGAGATCCCATCTGGAGTACTGTGGTCAGCTCTGAGGCTTCCAGCATAAGAAGAATATAGAACTGTTGGAGTGAGTCCAGATGATCAGAGCTCTGGAATGCCTCTCATACAATGACAATCTAAGAGAGTTGGGGCTGTTCAGCCTACAGAAGAGAAGGCTCTGGAGAGACCTCATTGCAGCCTTCTAGAAGGAGGCTACTGGAGAACTGGAGAGGGTACAAGCAGGAATTACTTCAAACTGAAAGAGACAGGTTTAGATTTAATATAAGGAAGAAATTTTTTCCTGTAAGGATGGTGAGGCACTGAAACAGGGGTGCACAGGAACAGGCATTGGAACAGAGAAGTTGTGGATGCCCCATCTCTGGAAGTGTTCAAGGCCAGTTTGGATGGGGCTTGAGCAACCTGGTATAGCAGAAGATGTCCTTGTCCATGGAAGGGTGGTTTGGAACTAGATGATCTTTAAAGTCCGTTTCAGCCCAAACTATTCTATGATTCTATGACATAAGTAGACTATTTATTACAAAAATATTTTGACAAGTTTAGCCCATATCTCACTAACCAAGGAACGGAACATGTTCACATTTATTCAAAGAACTTTTTGCAGAAACACATATCAGGCCTAGTGTCTTCATCTAGCCTAATAAATATTTCATTTTTCTTTAGCTGCATAGAGCAAAGAGAAGACCTACAATGTATATTAGGACCCTAACTTTACCTAGTTTTCAACCAACCTAATCAAGCAATTCCTAAATTCACTGTATAATCAAAGACGAGAAGGGCTCTAAAGGGAGTTGCTGCTAACTAAAGTTTCCCACTTGGCTTTGTGACCTGATGTAATTTGATTAAACTAAAATCTTACCCAGTCTCTGAGAGGCAAGTGGGCTGTGCCTTGGAAAAGGTGACTCTGTACATCTCAAATTTCTGATTTGTGAGAGTGTAGAAAAGGCCATTGAAACCCATATTATTACATGTAATACAAGTGTAAATTATTATAAATTCAAAGTGTGATTAACCCCAATCGCTTATTAAAAAATCTGTGAAACTTCCACAGCAATGATAAAAAGCATATAATAAGCAGCATTTTCCAAAAAACAGATATGTTTCTTGAACAACACTTCATTTATACGTGATTTGGTTGACTCCCTCCCTCATCCCCAGAGGCTCTTCTTTAAGGGTGTTTGAGGAACCCACATCATGTTAGCCACTGTCAATATTTACTGAGAGTCTGACAGCAATCAAGCAACCTATGTGTCTGCTTCTCATTATTAAATATTCTAAACTTTTATTGAGATTATTAGAACCTATTTAATGGCTCATTGAACTTAGAAACCGTACATTTTTCCTATTAGCCATTTCCATCTAAATATTTACTATAGCAGTTCATACGAGAAATAACAAAAGACAAAAAATGAGGAAGAGGGAGGTATTTCCTCAAATGCCTGGGAGCAAGATCCTCCATAACTTTAGCATAAACCAGTGGTGCAACTTAAAGGAAGCTAACTGAGAAACACAAAGCAAATCTGATGATGATGAAAGGAGAACCTGGTCATGTCTTTAAGGGAGTCTGAATAAATTTGGATATAAGGCTCTTTTCCATGATTAAAGAGAGTATTTGTAACTACTCATTTCATTCATTTTGGGTGTGGTAAGAAGTCTTCCAGTTGAATCACTATCTGGTATAAACTGATTTATCTATTTTGAATTAGAACATAAGTCAAAATTCCAACATGTTTTCCATCAGCATACTAAAAGCACAACTGTGGAGAAGGAAAACAAATAATTATAATTTCTTCTTTGAATGAAGTATTGATGGAATTTTGAGGAAGACAAAGTTGTGAGAGCTTGGGAACATATTGATAAAACTATATTTTCAGATCCTCAATCTGGAGTCTGAGTTATCAAGACAGCAGGAATGAAGAAGACAGGACTGTTCCATTTATCTAATTATCAGAAAGGATAGTCCTGCTGCCAGGATTCTTCAGTTCAGTTTGTTTGGGTACAATTCTCTGTACCAGTCAGAAAGTGCAAGCAAATCAATGCAGGGCAGCACCTTCAGAAGAATGTGAAGAAGATACAGGCTGTCAGGGCAGGGGCCCACAGTCTTGCTTCTGCTCTATGCGTGTTTAAGTCCAGTTGCATTAACATGGCATGGAGCTCAAGTTAGATGCCTTGTCACTAGACAGAAATTATTGGTTTAGACCATGCCTAGATGCACAGCTTCTAGACAGGATCTGGCTTGCACCCAGCTGGCTTACAGTACTGAAAAAAAGGACATGAAAACTTTCTGACGCCTCCACAAAGAAACACTGACATTCAAGGGCATAATCTTCAAAATTGCTGCCTCATTGTACAAACACCTCTAGTTTTCAGCTTAAGGTTGTGCAGGTTTCTAATGTTCTGCTTGAGGGCTCTGTAGAGTGTTGCACAATATCAAGAAGAGCAAAACTTGACACCTAGTTGACTTCTAAATCTGATCAGGAATGTCAAAAGCCAACAGTTCTTTATTTTGGAAAAAAGAGAAGGTGATAGCGTCTACAATCTACCACTATTAGAAATGTGGATCAACAACAACCAAAAATAATGTGAGGTTCAGTGTTCTCACTTTTCCTTTGCTTCAAGGATAATAGACTTGAGCAGAATAGAGAGTAATTGCACCCACAGTGCTGTGAAAGTTGATGTGGGACTAGTTATGTGCTATATACATAAGTCTGACTGAGAATCTAAATATAGGAGTGACAAATCGCTGTTCCTGGGAATTCTCCACTGACATAGCTGTTGTGATGTTAAAGAAGAGTATGGCTCCAGCTAAATTAGGTCATGAGATATTAGCACCTTTCTCTTTATGTTCCTTTTCATAAGGAAATAAAATACACAGGGCCCACAGATAATAAGATTATAAAGACAGTAATTCAAAAGACATATAATGGAAGAACTGAAGTCATGTAAGTGCATACTCATACCATTCGCATATATATACATTAAGGGACACTCCTTTTCCAGGAAGTTTAATCTCCAAAATTAGTTCTGAGGAATCCTGTCATGGCAATGCAAGAAATAACAAACATCCAACTGTCTTCTCCTCCCTTCTGATGGAATTTGCTGCTCCCAGAGTAAAGTCATTGGAAAATGCCCGTTTTCATGCAAAAAGTAGCAGCCTTGGTGGGAGCTGTTCTAGACCAAAATGCCAAGCCTTGAAGAAAAATGGCAGGATATGAGCACTCATTCACTCCTGCTAATTCTCACTAAGGTGGGAAGGTGTCTAGATGTCTGGTGGAAGGCAACAGGATAAGTGACTCTGGGATATACAGTGACATATGTGCGCTTGTCTGAGAGCCCCAAGTGAGTAACATTCTGGGCATGAGGAAACGTGATCTTTTCAGACAGGAAAAACTGACAACCAAACTATGTGTTCCTTGACCTACACTCTACATTAATATTTCCAGCTAAAGAATGTCAGTAATTAGTTGCTTAAAACCTCCCAAATTATTGGCTGCATAAATGCAGCAATGGAAGAAATAAACTCATCCCACTTCCCCATAGCTCTCTGATATCACAGGATGGCACTCTACAGTGCATGATGGTAGCTCAGCTGAAGCAGCACCACCCCAGCTATTCCTGCTGTAGGCAAGGTTCCCAAAGTCTGCACTGTAGAAGGGAAGAGGTTTCAAGCTTGAGTGTTGAACTTGATCTGTGATGAAAAGGAAGCATGGACATCCTGCATGACCTCAGAAGAAAGACTGCAACATCAGAAAACAAAATTTTTCTCTGTGGAACAGGCTCTTTGATACACAAAAATCTCTATTACACTTTCAGGATGACAACACAATGACTCAGAATAGGGTCTGCTTCTGTAAGGCTCCTCTCTGTCAGTGTATGCGTTGCCTTATTGCTCTTTTTCTCAATCAACTCAATACTGAAGAATTTATCATCATCTGTTTTCTTTTTAAAATACAGAAAGCTGAAGAACATTATTTTTAGTTTATTTTTGTCTATGACAAACAACAAACTTGGGTAATAAGCTACAGTATAAATAAAAGCATACTGGGAATCATAAGCAGCATACTGAGTAGCTACTGGTTTTCAGGCTATCCCTTTATCAGATAGTAAACTAGATATAAAACCATTTAGTTGAAAAATAATAAAGTTTATGCTACTAATAAGCAAGTCTTGTAAGGAATATTGCTGCCTTCACTGTCTGTTAAGTCAGTCTCTGCTTGTTAAACCTCTGACCCTCCTCTGGATATCCTTCTGTAACTCAGGAAGAATGACTGGACTTCAATGTATCTCCTCCTCCTCTCCAGTACATTTTGAAAATAGAGGGAGATAACATAACTGTTGTGCAATAGAAGATAAAGCCGTTTTCCCCCCCGGCATGGGGGAGGGGTGTGTGTGTGTGTGCGCGTGTGTGTGCGCGCGCGCCCGGCTAGCCTGGCGTGGCTGCGTTCCCCCGACCACGGTGTTGGTGCGGTGGCCCCCTCCCCTCACCATATTCACACCAGGCGGCGTGGCTGTCCATGGTTGGAGCTTGGCACTGCCGCAAGCCACGGCGGCACCGGCAGCCGCGGCTGTGCCGGTGGCCGTGCCGGTGCCACCGGCGCCGGTGGTGGTGGCGGTGCTGGTGGTGCGCGGCCGCGGTGGCACAGTCGCCGGCGCGGGCACCGCGGCGGCTCTCGCTGGTGTGCAGGGCCGATGTGTTGGCTGCCGATGCGGCCGGGGCTGGGGCGCTGAGGGTGCTGTCATGATCGGTCCGCACTTCTGGCCTGTCCTGGCACTTCCGTGTGCACGTGGGGCCTTACTGAGGGCGGGGCCCGGGTGCTAATCATCCAATCAGAGGAAGGCTGGCCCCCTGGGGGCCATCTGCGCATGCACAAAGAGAGGTACCCTATAAAAAGGCGAGAGTGGATGCCATCTTCCTCTTTCTGCTCTGGACGCAGCCGCGGCAACATTGCTCCTTGTCTCCACGCTGAGGCTAACTTTCGTGTGTGGATGGATCAGTGATTCAGTGACGGTAGCCCAGTGTGGTATTCCCTGGGGGTGGACTCTTTCGGGGTCGTGTTTTCTTGTGGTATTTCCTGGGGGGTGGACTGTTTTTGGAGTCGCATTTCTACGCACTTTTCCGCGCTGAGTCCTGCCCCCGTGGGCGGGCAGATTAGCGATTTCAGCGGCCATAGCCCGGTTTAAAGACCACATCTTTCCATCAGCACTGACATTCCTTTCCGGGATTGGGGAAGGGAGGGGGAGCGGGGCTCATGGTTTCTAACTGTCTGAGTGTTTTTCTTCAGAAAGCCGAGCGGAGGCTTGGCGCTACTGTAGGGTCCTCAGGTCAGCCACAGAACCCCCAGGAGAGCTGAGGTCGCAGTCCTTCTCTAATTATCCCGGCGTCTCTTCCGGAGCCCCCAACAGAAAAACCAGCACTATCCCAGAGCTTTCCCATCCCAACACGGGGTCTGGGAGAGTTTAATTTGCCTGTTTTTGCACTTTATTGTCGGTTTTCTGTGTGTGTGAAATAAACTCTGTTATTTGTGTGTTTTCTTTTTGGGTGTGTGTGGCTTCTCTCGGACATCTCTTGTCAGTACCATGCTTCTTAGTGGTAAAACCATGACAATAACAAAACACAATAACATAAGAACAGCTACACTAGGTCAGACCAGAAGTCTATGGAGTCCTAGATCCTGTTCCTACAGGTGGAAGAAACAAGAGAGAACAAGATGGTCACATGGGGATACACTCTCAGAGCTGTCTTGCAGCCTGGAGACTTTTACTTCAGGAACTTCCAGACTGAAAATAACCTGAACTGGTCTGATTCAGCACTTCCAATCTCCATACCTTTGTTATGGTGGTACTGCCTTGCGATGTCTGGACCATCTCTGCTCAGTCCTGTACATACATATGATAAGACAACAGAAAAATAAGTACCTAGCTAGATAAAAGAATAGAGATGAGAAGGCAACCAAGAACACCTGGGGACCTGGGAGGAGAACCTCATTTCCTGAATCCCAGTCCCATGACAGAACAGTCCTTCCCAGCACCCTCACTTTCTCCATGCTTTGTAGGAGCTGCTCAACCAATGAACATACTCATTTTCTCATCTCAAGCCTCTCTGCTACTTGACACCTTCAAGAAAAACACAATAAATCTCTACTGACGGATACAGTGAGCAGTGCTTATTTCTTGTACAGTTCCTCTGAAATCTAGGCAAGGCGTTACCAACATTGATGGAATTTCCTCTTCTGCTTGCTGAGACAGAGCCCAGCTTTGCTACAAGAGGTTGATTTCTCCTCACCTAACTTTAACTGCTTTCTGAGGATAGAAAGTGGAGAGAAAAACACATCTGTCACAAGAAAGGACAAACACAGAGACAAGTTGCAGCACTCTTGTATGAACATCAAAGGTCCAATGCTGTAGCAGCAAAATGGGACAGCAGGTGATACAAGTGCTTGAAGCCCTCCAAATACCTCATTCCATGACCTACACCTGCACAGGGTTGTATATGTGTGTGTTCGAATTCCAAACAGTGACCACAGCTGAAACTACTCCATTTTTGCCCACATCACAGCTTGACATTCAAGTTATGGTTCTTCCAGCCCTTTTCTCTATCTGGTGGATTTGGAAACTGTGCATCATAGCACAGTACTGTCCGTTATTGGATTGGATCAAACAGTGCTCTGAGGTTAGGCTAGGTTTTCAAATGAGATACAGACTTTGAGAGTTTAGGAACTACACATTACAACTGGGAACCAGAAAGTACTTTCTCTATCCTTTTTCCAATTCTTTCTTCTGAAGGAAGATTTTTCCAGGCATTTTATAATTAGATAGATTGGAAGTGCAATGGTCAGTGTAATTTCTGCTATTTTCATCTTTCGTTTTCCTTCTTCTTTTCTAGAACATATAGACAATATTATTATTGTTGTTTATTATTGTTATTGTTGTTATTATTATTATTATTTATTATTGTTTTATTATTGTTGTTGTTATTGTTATTATTATTGTTATTATTGGAAACGTGAACATAGAGCAGTGATAGTCATTGCATGGCATTTCAGTGTACAGCAGAGAGCACTGTTTGTATCTCTGTAAGATTCAGTTTGCTTTCAGCCTCTGAAGAGTTTGTTTAATAACATCACTTAAGATCTCAGCCTTCAAAATCATTATTTTCATTTGCAGAAAAAAGGAGGAAGACCAGTGTGTTTCAGCATGGAGCTTAAGTGAGAGGCATGTATGTGAGTTCTCTGGGATGATTTTTAGTGGTGTCAAAACTGCCAGAAAAATAAAAGAACTTAAAGGAAAAATATACATCTGCAAATGAGTTCCACATTTTCAGTTGAAAAGCACTGGAATTAAAAAGGAATAAAGGAAAACAAAATAGAAAACAATGCATCCATTTCTAGCTCTTCAGAAAATTGACCATGTGAGAAAAATTATAACACAGGAGATGCTTCTTTGCCTGAGCAGGCTGGTTGTGATGAGACAAGTGACGGCGCCACTTGATTCAGTGAATAACTCTGCCCAGAGCCCTCTCACAGGAGTCCTTGTTGGCAAATTGGGACCTTGCAGCATATTCTGCACCCAGGAATATCATTATGTTATTACTAACACTTACTTGTATTAGGGTAGGTTCCCAAAGGTCTGCCTTTCCAGAAAAGAACCTCATTGTGTTTGGCATGGTAAAGAGAAAAAAATCTGTCCCTGAAGAGCTGACACTTAAACCAGAAAGTACTAGAAGCAGTGAGAACCCAAGCTGAAATTCAGGAGATGCTTCATTCCTTTATGTCATCATATTACTTGACTGCGAGTAGAATAGAAAAAAAAATATGCTCAGACATATACTATAAGTAATTTAATTCATAATTAAATGTTTGCATGTCAGCTATCCTTAGATGTGGGTCTTCCAGCAACCACTGAAAACAGGAGTCTGCTCTAAAAACAAATCTGTTAACACCTGAAGGCTGTAATCTGCACTAATGCAATCACTTAAATTAGTAACATTTTTCATCTCATTGTGTTTGTTTATATTCATTTTTTGGAGCTAAATTGGCCATGAATGATGAAGATTTTATAATGTGATTTCATACCAGGTGTAATTAGGCCAATGGGGCATCGTTTTATATGTCACTGTAAATGGCACTGCAGAAATGAAAGCATAGGAGAGTATCAGGATTTTTAAGTTTGAGAAAGTGCTGAGCTGAGAAGTACATGTCTGTGTTGATCCTGGAGCTCAAGAGAGGCTCGTGTCCAGTGTGACATTTCATGTGCATCACTAATACAGGCTCACTGGATAACAGTACTCACTGGATAAAATCTATTCAAATGTATCAACTTCATGAATGTTTTTATTAAAGCTCAGGCATAGACAAACTGAAAGGTTAACTCTGTCCTCTGGGCGTAGGGGGACAGGGAATAGGATCATCTAATCACGCTGCAATTCCTGGAGATCAGGCAGTTCAGCTATTTCAGAAAATGTACATCTCTGCTGAAAATTCAGAGATGTTTAAAGGGATGCACCTAAGGTAGCAACGTGAAGTATTTTATATTGAAGTATTAGTTGATCCATCTTGAATAAAAATTAATTATTTGTAATTCTTCTATTTTCTCTACAATTTCCTCAACAGAGTGATCACTGACTTATGGCATACATGCCATTAAGATTACTAGAGAGAACAAAGGATACACCAGTTTTAAGAGACTCCAGCAAGACTGGCAAATACCAGCACAAAAATCACCTTCTTTATTTTTAAGTTTTGCAATATGTCACTGACATGCTGAGAGCAAACATCTCTGATTTTCAGTGAGATATTAATGGATTCTTTATTGCTTATCCTTCTTTTTATAAAAGTTAAAACATATCCAATGGCTTCAAACATATTTTGTCTTTCATGACTGCCATGGTTCAGTTTCCCAAAGCTGATTCTCCACTCTCATGGAAATCATCACCTACTTTGCCAAGTTCACTCCACAAGCGTAAGTCAACTCCATGACTTTCTCAGCAGACACCAGCAAACAAGGAAACTTACATCCTATAAATCCCATCCAGCATTTTACTTTTCTCTTTTTTTTTTTTGACTCAAAATCCTTTTCCAGACACCAGAAAAGGCCCTTAATGACAGGTAGTGGTAAATGGCAAGTCATTCACCAGGCACCTTCTGCACCAGTTTGTTTCAGAAAATGAGTGGGCTTATCATTAAGAGCACTTCATTTTAAAGTCAGGTACCTCACATTAAATTTTTCTGAATAGATGTGTTGATTTCCCAGGCTTTCTGAGTAACTAATTTCCTGTCAGCAGGTTATATTTTTGCAGGATATTATTCGTGGAGTAGATGTCCCAGATAAAATCTGGTCCTCAGTAAACAACATAGGAATGTAAATCACAAATAAATCTCTTTGCAAATTTGTTTAGCTAGCCACAAACTTGCATCTATAAAACTAAATTTCTATTTTCTTCACTTTCTTAGGGTGAAATCTAGATGAATTTTTAATTCCTTTTTTTTTTCTTCTAGCCAAATTTTATTATTCCGTAAACTCTCATTGTCTTGAATGTGGTATGAGTTTGGAAGTCTTGGCCTTCCTTTCCAGTCATGAATTACAGTACTGTTAAACTAAAGACTAAATTTAGCAAATTCTCTCCATTAACATTCCAGACATGATTTTGAATTAGTGAGTAGACTGTATAAATATTCTTAAGAGAAATATAATTTAGTTTATTGGGATGGCAATATCTGCTGAAGAATCAGATATAATTTCAGTAGAAACTTGTATTTACCTCTAGGAATATCAAAATACAGACCTTCTTACATCTCTACAGGGCCAAAATGTTTCCAATACTTTAAAAGAGAATTATAAGTAAGAATACTCTGAGTATTGTGAGAGGGACTTCTGAGGTCTCAGGATCTTCAAGCACTGCTAAATCCAGTAAAGGATGTAGAATTACCAAGGAAGAATAATGGTACTTTCCTCTTCAGTAAATAGCACTGAGATCTTCTGATGAAAAGCACTAGATAAGTGAGGTACTATCTGTGCCACCAGTCAAATCAGACAGCCCCATGAACAATCTGTTTATTTTTATGGTGAAGTATATTATACTGTCAAAAGGACACTTCATCATCTATAATAAATATTCATCTACATGTATCATGCATTTGAACTGCATGAAAGTTTAGTTCAGAGTACAGAAATGAATAAGAAATTTGTAAGATAAATGTCACCTTTCAATGCTGTTCTTGTGGATAAATTGCAGATGGATCTAAACAAAATCAATTATTTCATACAAGTATTCCTTAACTCAGCATAAGTGTTCCTTATGCCTAGACTAAAATCCTAAACCTCATAATTTTCTTTTTTTGTCAGAAAAGGCAAGAAGGAACAGTATGAAGCTTCACTAACTGAGGATAATTAAGTACAGTGACACAAAAAA
This sequence comes from Neodrepanis coruscans, assembly GCA_013400695.1. Classification (NCBI taxonomy): domain Eukaryota; kingdom Metazoa; phylum Chordata; class Aves; order Passeriformes; family Philepittidae; genus Neodrepanis; species Neodrepanis coruscans. The sequence goes on along the minus strand of VYZS01089034.1, from coordinate 18,239 downwards.
TGTTCAAATATATTTTCCCAGAAACAAAGGTCACATGCTATGACATAGAATGAATCCCCACCTGTGCTTACTAAACAACGCCATTAACTACTAAAGAAATATTTTTACTAACACTAGCAGAGAATATAGCATATAAATTGAATTTCCACATGCTATTATCACGCAGAAGAGACTCTGAAACATAACAAAATATCATTTCCATTACCTCAGTCATAGAAATATAAAATTTAAAATAACTTTTAATTTTGCTCCTTTTTGAGTTTGGATTTGCTAGTTTTTGAACATACGAACATATGTTCTAATTACTGTTATGCTTAATTTTCTTAGGAAATAAAGTATTTTTCCTGGAACAGTCTTTTATTTGGTTTTAATCTGTACAACTAGTCCAAGACTATGCAACAACTGCTTCCCGTGAGCAACATGAAGAACACAAGATGCAAAAACTGTATTTTGTAATACAGAGAAGCAAAGTTAGAGTCAGGAAGGTCCTATTTCCAATTTTCTGTCATCTGCAGATAAAGAAAAACAAAAAGAAATTGTCTTGAAATAGTAGTTTTAAAATTCAATAGCTTGTGAGTGTTAATTCTGAAAATGTGTTTTATGGTAATAGGAAGCCATGGAAAGTGGTGTTATGGCAATGTCACCTCCATTACAAGACATTATATTTAAAAGTTATATATAACCATTCTGGTCATAATCTGGATTTTTTTTTCTTCCTGCTAGAAGTTTGGTGTCATTTTAACATTAAACCCTGGACAGGTTTACATGTTTGACCAGATCCAGCTCGACACCTGCCCACACGCCGAAGTATTTCTTTCTCATAATGTGTCTAATGGCAAACCCCAAAAATTCACCAAACCCAGCTACATCACTAAGTCACAGGGATTTGGGCTTTTTTGTTTTTTAATAAGTATGCAAGGATCTTGTTCTGCCAACACTTACTGATTCCAACAGTAAATATGTTGCTTGTGCTGTCTTGGGAGTTGCAGGTTACTATTCCATGAGTGTTTGTGAGATCTGACCCTGGGCTGTCTGACTCATGCCTCCACACCAAGAGCCAGGCAGCTCCGGCTGTAGTTTTACTCAATCGTGGGTTAATGAAATATAGGAGAATAAACAGGGATGCTGTTCCCTTGAAAGCCACTATATCTGAAAATTGGCAGGCTGCCGTACATTATACCACCAACCACAGGGTCATAATGTCTAAATACATTGTATACAGAAAATTGTTGCCTAAAAGTAAGTATAGTCGGCATTTGTAATAAATAATAGCTAATAAATAGTGAAAGAATTACATTCTACAATGTAGGATCCTATGTCTTCCATTATTTAGTAATTTATCATGTGAAATCCACTGACCTTTCCAAGCTTTCCTTTTTCCCTTTCTTTTTGGTGAAGTAGGAGTGTTAATTATGCCTTCAGTTTTTTTATTGAGCAACATTAGCATACAAATAGGCCATCAATAAGCAATTACAATCTCCATCTCAGAAAGAACTACAATATTAAGTGCGGCTACTCACGCATACACACAAGTCCTTTTAAAAAAAGAGAGCAACTCACAATTGAATAAAATAGAAATGCACAGAAAAAACAGACAATGATAGATGGATAAATATCAGGCTAGGTCTCAGGCAGGGAATTCAAAAAGGTCCTTCTTATTCATCAGCCAACTTAAGACTCAAAATAACCCTAGTTATCCCCACACTGCCCTGCCACTGACTCCAGAGATTAAAAATCTGTTCAGATCTCATGCTGGTAACATTTATGAATTTTACTCAAGTGGAAACTATCAGTTGTGTCAAATAGCACTGACTTATGTCTTTAGCAGCATCTGACTTACTGCCAGTGAAACACTAAATCTGCTTGCTTCTTTTTTATAGTAGAGGACCTATATGGGAGAAAGGGTTCATTTCTTGCATTTGTCACTGTAGGAGTAGGTTTGCTAAAGATGAATAATAAAACAATCACTACAATATTTTTTTCTGTAAGTACAATACATTGCTGCTGTGCCTTGCAGCCAAAATCCAGGTTAAACCTGAACCTTCGCTGATTTAAGGAAACATGTTATTTTAAATCTTTTTAGTTGAATCTGTTTCACTTCATACTGATGGTCTAAAGTTGACTTCAAATGCAAATAGAGGGTAAATTAATTTTTAAGTCCACACAAGATGTTTCCTCCTAGCATTTAAGATCATTTAATCTTAAAATCAGTTATTTTTAAACATATTGTCAATCAGTCAACGAAGTTATAGAAGTGACTGACCTTCAGCTGAGATGCAACAAATAACCAGATTCTGATTCACAGACCATTGTGGAAAAATGTAAACAGCTTACTTTAAAACCATCTTTGATTGAAAGATGGTCACTTTGCCTTGATCTGTTGCAAGCTTCATGTATGAAGCAGTTTGTGCACATTCTGTTTGGGGAGTACATGTTCTATGGCAAAAATATAAAGTAAACATCTTGAATTAATTAACCCAAAACCTACAGAAGAAAAAGCTGCTTACAGCTTTCATTCAAGAGATCTTGACCTCCTGCCCTATGCTTTTTTTCCATCAAAATGATAAATAAATCTTTGAAAAACTCCGTAACACTGGTTGTCTAGGAGGCCTTCTTTTGTTTAGGACTCCAGCAGACAAGTTCTGCCAAATCCTGACTCCCTAGCTGTAGAGACAATTCCCTTGGCTTCCCCCCTTGCCTGCCAGCAGCAAATATCATCTCCAATATGGACACAGAATCACACAGGAATCCACTCAGCAGACACCACAGTTTGCACCCTACCACTGCGGTTTAACTACATACAGATTAAGCTGTGAATTTCAGCTGTCAGCGTTGCCAACACTCACTCTACTTTTTCATCTCCACTGTGAGAGTGTTATCTTCTCAGCTGCCCAGGAGGATTCAAAGATATTTATTAGCAACAGCATCCCCTTAACAGTTTAACAATCCCCCTCTCCTCCTGGTTTCCTTCAGTCCAGGCAACATATGAGTTGCTAAAGTCCTTGCTGCTGTTAAATGAATTCTTTGGGTTTTAAATAAAATATGACATGCCTGGAGAATGATAAATACATTTCGACTCCACTCTCCACTCTCTTCAGTTCTTGTAAAATTTCAATTTTTTTCCTCTCACATTTTAGTGCTTTGCCACTGAAACTTTGCATGACATTTCCTGATGGCCTTTTCTGGTGGTTCTAGTACATGTGTTTATGACACTGCCAAGGACCATACAAAAAAAATTTCGATAACCTGATATCAGCACTGAAGCACAGAAAAGACTTGAGGGTAACTGTTCAGATGAGCAGGTTTCAGGGTGAAGTCCCATGAGCTGGGGTGAGCCAACCTAACAAGTAATTGTTGACACCTTGGTATAACACTGTGGTTCTCCCCATGTTCCTTCTCCTCCCTATGCCACTTGTCCTCCCAGTATTCTTATCTTGGGTTGGTTCTGATATCTTTGAGCCACTCCTTTCACCAAATCACTTCACTAACCCAGTACAAACTATGCTGTAATTTGGGAGGAAGAGATCAGACAGTAGTTTCTGTAGGCTTAGTGAAGCAGAGGAAGGAGAATCAAGGACCAAAGTCAGTGGGAATCTTAGGTTAGCAAAGATTCTTGGAGATCAAGTCCAACCGTTAACCTCAAGGCTTTATAACAAAGAGGAAGAGAAACAGAGTGACACCCACCCTCGATGGAAACAACAAGAAACATGCAAACAAATCTTAACCTGATTTCATCTATCCTGGTAGGACATTTCCAATCATTCTCAAGGAGTTTGCTGACCTGTTCACAGGAACCTTGCTCTTTGATTTGATTGTCCAGATGTTACTGTCCAGAGAGGTGCAGACAGCAGAATCAGCTATTGGAAGGGAACATTTCACAGACAGACTTCCCTGCTGGTTATCGTCACGATTTTAGAAAGCACCTAGATAATAAGGCTGCAAAAACACAAAAGGGTCTCAAATTCTCAACAATGAGAGGCAACAACCTATTCTGTTAATTGATTAGCAATGTGCTAACAGAGCCTTTTTCCATAATTATTAACACAAGACTAGTATAATTAATAGCACAAGACTAGTATTACTAGAAGGGGAAGAATGGGACTTTTCAAGTCCAACTCTACAATATCTTATTTTATATTTCTATGCATTAAATTTGCTGCAACCTGAAATGTGAAATTTAAGTGTTCTGATTTTTGTCCACTTAAAAATATATATATTTCTTTGATTTTTTTTATGTAAAATAGAAAATACAATGAAAATTAACATTTTTCTGAAAAAGAATTTTTTAAGAATTCTATCTTGAGAGGAAATCTTTTTTCTATAAAATGTGGGATCTCGCTGTAATTAGAAAAGTTTTAACACTTGTTATAATTTTCAAGGGAAAGCTTTTGAATTATAATTTTGCAAGGTGTCGTGGGGTGAAAGTGAAAATAAAACTGGTCTTTTTCCTGCCCCCCCGCCCGTGCGGGCCAAGAGCGCGCCTGGAGCTGGCGGTGGGGGGGCTGCGGGCGGCNTCCAAGGGGGTGAGCTGTTTCCTTTTCTTCAGGATCACGTTTTCTCGTGATTATTTTTTCCGGAGGGGTGGACTTCTCCCTCTGGATTGCATTTTCTCATGATTTCCTGGGGGGCGGACTTCTTCCTCAGGGATCGTTTTTTTTTTTTCCTTGTGGTTTTTTTTATTTTCCCCGGGGGCGGGTGGACTGGCAATTCTCTGCGGCTATTGCCCGGGTTTAAAGACCACATCTCTTCCACCAGCACTGAAATCCCTTCCTGGGGGCTGAAGGGAGGGGGAGGGGGCTCACGGTTTCTAACTGTCTGAGTAGGTCCTCAGATCGGTCACGGGCCTTCTCTAATTATCCCAGCGTCTCTTTGGGAGCCCAAGAGAGAGAGACCAGCACTATTCCAGAGCATTCTCACCCCAACATGGGCCCTGGGGAAGCTTAATTTGTCTGTTTTTTGCACTTTATTGTCGGGTTTTTCTGTGTGTGTGAAATAAACTGTGATATTTGTGTGTTTTCTTTCTTTTTGTGTGTGTGTGTGACTTCTCTCGGACATCTCTTGTCAGAATCGCTATTTTAGTGGTAAAACCACGACACAAGGTAATATTGCAACTCATTTTCAAGATATTTCAAATCAGCAGCCCAGCCCAAAGACATCCATTCCAATTATTCTCTGATTCTAAGATTGCTGAATGTTCACTTAATCATAAACACAGACTGCAGAACCACAGCTGTTATTAAAATGGAGATAAGATAAATCTTCATTAACTGTTGTTCATCTGTAAACAAATAAACTAATCCTATCTCCCTGAATCATAAGTGACAGTTTTGCACCAACCTGAGGAGAAGATTTTTTTTTAATTTCTACTGGTTACAAATTACAGTAATACAAAATTTACAACCTGAAAACAATAGATTTGTATCTATTCTTTCAAATTTATCTCAGTTATTTAATCTGAGAAAGAAGAGAATTTGATGCACATTCTTATGCCTGTCTTCCTAAAACTGAGACATAAGTTGGACTAGTAAGCGACAACGCATTCAGCTGTGATGTTCTGTGTGGCAAATCCATCACTAAGGCAATTCCACTAACTTTAATGTTCCTGCAATTCCTCTAAGAAATAAAGTAAAATGGAAAATTTAAGATCACAGCTCTGATGCCGTCTTGGCTTTGCCGATGACCACTTTCAGATATCTTCAAAAGCATCATTATTTTGTTGCAGTTTGGATATTCTGACATGATCTATGCCCGTGGTTCAAAATCTTACCAGTCTTCAATAAATGTCTACATATTACACCTTCATAAATATAGAACCCCACATCAATATTTCTAGCAGCCTCTCCTAGGGTTATTTCAATGATGCTTTTATGCCTCTTATTGCTAAGTCAGTAGGGGAAAATATATTCCTTTAATTTACTTTTAAGTTGATTAAAACTTACCTGTTCTGTGATGTCTCAGCAACTTGACTAAAATCACCAATTCGTTCTACACAAGTCACTGAAAAAAACAGCAGATGTCGCCTTCTGAATTTCTTGTTTCGTCCACATGCCATCGATCAAGTTAAAGGAAGAGGTTATAACTTGATGTTGCTCATTCTCACACAAGTGAAGAACTGGAAGTGTGAATTCTATCTGATGAATCCCCTGGTATTTCTGAGATGACTAATGGTTACTTACTAAACAAATGATCACCAGATCATTTTTGATGGTGTTATTTTCAATGGAAGAAGAAATGTGGCCATTTCTAGATGAAATGGAATTTCATTCAGCCTAGAAGTGTTTACACTGTGATGAAGCTAAACTGCTTTGATAGAAGAGGTCAAAAAATACCCTTGAAAACATCCTTGAATGCAAAATTGTGTTTTAAATGTATTAATTTCAGTTTCTGATTTCCTTAATAAATGTTGATTTTTTTAAACATAAAATTGAAAAAAAAATATATTTTGATTTGGTTTGGTTTTGAGAGGGGAATCATAGAATGGCTAGGATTGGAAAGGACATTGAAGATCATGTAGTTCCACCTGCCCAGCCATTCATAGGGATGCCATTCACTAGATCAGGTTGCTCAGGGCCCCATCCAACATGGCTTTGAGCGATTCCAGAGATGGAGCATCCACAGCTACTCTGGGCAACCTGTTCCAGTGCTGCACCAACATCTTCCTAAAATTTAATCTAAACATGCCCTGTTTCAGTTTAAAATCATTGCCTCTTGTCCTGTCACTATCTGCTCATATATAAAGTCCCTCTACCTCCTTTTTATAAGCCCCCTTAAGGTACTGGTAGGTGCTGTAAGGTATTCCCAAAATCTTCTCTTCTGCAGACTCAATAACCTCAGATCTCTCAGCCTGTCTTCATGAGAGAGGTGTTCCATCTCTCTGGTCATTTTCATGTCTCCCTTCTGGACCAATTCTAACAGGTCCTTGTCTTTCTTGTACTGAATATCCCAGAGCTGAACACAGTATTCCTGGTGGGGTCTCACAAGGGCAGAGTAGAGGAAGAGAATCACCTGGCTTGACCTGCTACCACTCCTCTTTTGATGTAGCCCAGGATATTGTCTTTCAGGACTGAACCACATACTCTTGGCTCATGTCCACCTTTTCATCCACAAGAAATCCCAAGCTCTTTTCCTCAGAGCTATTCTCAGTGACTTCTCCTAGTCTTTACTCATGTCTGTGATTGCCCTGATTCTGGTGCAGCACCACTTTGCACTTGGACTTTTTGAAATTCATGAGGTTCTCGTGGCCCAATTTCTTAAGCTTATCCAGGTCCCTCTGGATTTCATCCCATCCTTCTGTTGTGTCAACTGCACCACTCAGCTTGGTGTCATCTACGAACTTGATGAGGGTGCACTCAATCCCACTGTTTGTGTCACTGACGAAAATACTGAAGCGCACTGGTCCCACAACAGAGCCTTGAGGGACACTACATGCCACCAGCCTCTTTCGAGACATTGACCAAAACTCTCATTGACCAAAACCATTCATCCAGCCAATTCTTTATCCACTGAATAGTCCATCCATGAAAACCATGTTTCTCCAACTTGGAGATAAGGTGGTCATTTGGGGCCATATCAAAGGCTTAACAGAATTCTAGAAAGATGGCATCTGTTGATCTTCTCTTGTCAACCACTGCCATCACTTCATCTTAGAAGGTCACCAGACTGGTCAAGCATGATTTGCCTTTAGTAAGGCTGTGCTGGCTGCCTGCCCTGGGTCATCTTCTTGTCTTTTATGCACAAAATTTTCAAAGGGAAAAACTTGTCATTCCTCATGATATGTCTTTGAATGTGCAGTAAAAGTCTACA
>VYZS01089031.1:6269-39045 GCA_013400695.1 Neodrepanis coruscans | reverse complement strand
ATATATATATATGTATATATCTCCAACTATTTGATGTTATTCCAGCACAACCACTGCCAACCAGATCCACACTGGCACAGAGCATCTCTTTACTCTGCTTTTTCTCACAGTCAGGGCTCACAGGATCTTGATAAGCAGCATAAAATTGTCACCCTGAGAGCTCTCCATTTCCCACAGCCTGCAGCAGTAGCATTTAAAGTTTTCCTTTTTTTTTTTCCCCCCATTTGTGTGTGTGGTGGAATGTCTTATCTTGCCCTCTACCTTCAGACTCCAGGGAGAAGGAAGAAAAAAAAAGTGGTCTTTGCTATCAGTTTTCAAAGAAGGACTTTCTCAAACACAATTTCTCCAAACCTTTCTGAAGAGCCTTTCAAGTCCCCTCTGTCAAAGTTAAAAATCAGGCATTTTTCTCTTTGCCTGTGTCTCACAGAAGCCACTTAGAATAAATGTCTGACAAGGTTGTCTCCCCAATTCTCTACAATAGATTTAATATATATTTAAGTACTACAGCTTAATAACTCTAAGCCAATTTCTACCTCCTCCTCCTCCAGTTAAATTTGCTAAAATCAATTAAGGCTGCAAGAGAAAATTTCAGCCTTTGCCATTAATAACTAAGGCTTTATTCTTCCACTGCAAAATGACCTTCCTTCTCCTTTTCACCACTCTCATGAGCCATGTGGCCTCAGACCAAAGCTCCCTGCACAGGGAGTGTGCAAGACAGAGAAAAAGGCTCTGGCTGAACCCAATTTTTATTAAGGGTGCTAAGAATATGAACCAGACCTCAAAGCAACACCGAAAATGGGACCAACTCAGAAATAAAAAATTCCATTTTGGAGGAGGTTTTAACACAGATCCCATCTGCCTGTTTCTAAGGATCTGTCCTGTACCTCACATCAAACACAGATTTGGGTTATAAACCCAAGGACTCTCTGCTTCTTACTTACCTTTCAATTTTGCAGCCTTTAGGGTGTACTCCTGACCCACCACCAAAAATTCTTCCAAATCCTGAAAACCACTTCTTTTTTGTGTGTGTTTTTAGGCAAATAAAGATACTATTATGCAACATAAGAGTTTCCAGGGGCAAATCCTGGATATTTTTGGTGCAATATCAGATGTTGTTGGAGACCATGTATGGCAAAAGCAACTCTAGGGGACAAATCATCCCAAGACACATCTGAGTTGTCTTCCCTCACTCTCTCCACTAACAGCAGCTGGATTCAGCTCCAACTTTAAACACCTTAGATAAGTATCTGAACCTACATGGCATTACCTTGGGTAGGAAGAAAAAGCAACTTCTCTCCAACTGCAGAAGAACCTGGCAATACCAGAACTGCCAATTTTCCCTTCCTCCACAAGCAGCTCATCCCAAATCAGAAGCCATTCCCTTTCTGCTGCCACCCAACCCCAAGACACAGGACCTTGGACATTATGCACAAGTGGAGCTATGCTGAAAGCCAAATCCCAACCTGTTTCATGTTTCCTTCCCTCAGCTGTTTTGTTGTGGACACACATCTAAAAGCAGGTGCTTCAGCAGCACCGAATTCCTGTCACCCAAAATAAAGGCTCGTTCCCCTTCCTCAGCCCTTCTCCTCTACACCACATCACACTGAGTTAATTTCAGTAAGTTGTTTGCATTCTCTCTGTCTCCTTGCAATACTTCGTGACCAAGGTGTCCTGGTACCTGCTGAGTGCTCCTGGCCTGAGGCCAAGCAAGCTGTGAGATACACCTTATTTATGGGACAGGAAAGGTGCCTCCAACAGGCTGAGCAGCAGCAGCTGCAAAGATGCAAAGATTTGCAAAACAGCCACCTTTGGTGATGAGAAAATCTCCATCAACAAGAGCTGGGACACAGGAAGTAATGGAGGATATTGGTGCCTTTGGAGTTTGGAGCAACTTTTCTCCATGTCTTGAAGGAGAGAAGTTTTTTTCCTCTTTAGGAGCATTCTGGAATTTTCTGGTTCCAAATGGATTTCACAGAATCCCAGAATATTCTGAGTTGGCAGGGACCCACAAGGATCACCAAGTCCAACTCTTGGCCCTGCACAGGACTCTCCAGGAATCCCACCATGTGCCTGAGAGCATTGTCCAAATAATTCCTGGACTCTGGCAGGGTTGGTGCTGTGACCATTGGCCCTGGGGAGCAACACTTGCTAACAAAGGCTAACTCTGGGACACACAACAGCTCAAATGAAGTGACTTTGTGCAGGCAACCCCCAAAAAAGACGCCCCAAATAACCCACCATGGAGCTTTTTGCTCCCAGAAGGCAGTAATGTTACCATTGGCATTTTCCAAGACTCCCCCAGGCACTCACTATTTCTAGCACTATTTGCAATTCAAAGCCAGCAGGTAACCTGAAGCAGGTTTAATTCTCCTTGAAGCAACCTCAGGTCTGGACAGAGGGTGGTGAGGCACTGGAACAGGCTGCCCAGAGAAGCTGTGGATGCCTCATCCCTGGAAGTGTTCAAGGCCAGGATGGATGGGACTTGGAACAACCTGGGATAGTGGAAGGTGTCCCTGCCCATGGCAGGGGGGTGGAACGGGATGACATTTAATGACCATTCTGTAATTCTGTGATGAACCTGTCTCTCTCCCTTGGCTCTGGAAGGAGGTGAGGACACTGAAACCCATCACCTGGAAGTCCACCTTGAATTCAAATACCACTGCAACAGATGGCCCCAGATGATCACATTGAAAAGGGGTAGAAGCAAACAGTGCAAAGTGACCAGCTCCTCCTCAATCACAGCACAAAGCTCCCAATTTCCTGAGTGTCATGAGAAAAGCCCTCCAATTGTGGCTGGTGCCTTCTGCTCTTGCTGCACCATGAGGTTGCTTGTGGCCATGGAAAGCTGCTGTTGCATTGCAGCCCCCTGCTCACCAGGAATTCATGGAATCCTGAAGGATCCTCTAGGATCACTGAGTCCAACCATTAACCTAATACTGCCAGGTCCACCACTAAACCATGTCCCTAAGCACTACATCTATGTGTTTTTGAACACTTCTTGACATTATTTGTACTGCAGCAGCCCCAGCTGAGAGAATCTCCCCATCCCTGACCACTCACCACATAGTTTCTCCACACACAGCACACAGTCTAAGCAAACACATGTAAAATAGAGAAACTCTATCACAGCCAGTCCTTTAAACAGAATTTCAGCTCTTTAGTTCATAGTGTATCACGTATGATTTTTTTTTTTTACAGTAAAAAGGAAGATCATGTTTTTCCTCCCAGCTCTACCTTCTCAGACAGGGATTTTTAGCACAAAAATGAACATGTTTTTGGATAGTGCCAGTGTTTAGGCACCTCTAAACTGGAGATGTGTTATGGGCAGAGCACATCCCTCCTGCCTCTATCCAGTTTGAAGTGGATCTTTGTATTCCTCAAGGATCTCCAGAGCAAAAGACCACAAGGCTCCAGTCTAGCTCTGCAACAAATATACAATTAGAGCCTTAAAAATTGATGAAGATCAGACAAATTGTTCCCAGATCTCCAATGAAGCAATGGGAGAAAGCACTTTCACTCCAGTGTGTGGGACAGCACCACACCAGGTAATTTGGGGGAAAAAAAACCAGAGATTTTAAAGCCCAATGGTGGATGGAAAGGGTTTGGGGGGAGGTGGGTGGCACATCCTCAAACCCCACCGTGCAGTAGGAACTGAAAGGCCCCCACTGTTGTCTCACAAACTGCAAGAAAAAGACTTGCTGCATTTGTTTGGCAATTCCAAGGCCAAAGGAACTGCTCTCTGCAACGTGGAGTATTCAGCAAAGCCCTGGGGGTTGCAGTGGAGAGAGCACAGGTAGCTGGAGAACAACAAAGGCCAGATGACTGTGCATTGCTTAAAGTGGAAAAAAAAAAGAAAAAAAAGAAAAAGCAAGGTTTGCTGAGGATCTGTCTGCGAAGGAAAGGGCAGGTATTGCAAGAATTCAGAAACAACATCCTTAGGTGGAGATGGGCCAGTTATGGAAGAAGCTGAGCACATAAACAGGCTCTGGACAAGGAAGTTGGCAGAAGTGTGTGAAATCTCCTTGGAGGGTTTGTGAGATTTCACATGCCTGCACACGGGGAATGGACCCAACCGGGCCACCCGGATTCCTGCAGAGGTCAAACCCTCTCGTGGTGTTCTGTCTGTGTCACTTCCCATCAGCTCAGCAGCAGGGAGGGAGGAGTTTCTGCACATCCACAGGTGGATTTGCTACGTGCTTGGTCCTGCTACTGCCTGGACCACCTGGAGGTAAAGGTGAAGGCACTTGGGCTTGGGGCTTGAGCCCCTGTAGGACAGAGCAGCTCAGGTAGGTGTTATAGCAGGATCTCACTCCCCAGAGCATTGCCTTGTAATAAAGATGAAACTCCACTTACCCCACCTTCCCCAGCCCTGCAGAGCATCAGGGGCTCTGGGTGCTCCTTGGGGACAGTGCAAAGGGGCCACTCAGAACAGCATCATGGAGAAGGGAGCAAAATTTAGGCTACCTAAACCCCAACAGCTCCTCTCTGCTTGTGCAGAGTGATAAAACCCCCAGGATAACATGGGCATAGCACACCCAGAGGTTGGCTATAAATAACCTCCATCACTCCCCATGGCCTGAGCTCTCCCCCCGCAAAAAAAACTCATGTTGACAGTCTTAGGCCTTTTAGAGGGTGCAGTGGGGAGAGAAAATACATGATTTATAAGGTAAATAATAACCAAAGTGCAACCCCAGCCTCCCCACAAATGCTGAGAGCAGATATTTCCAGTCGGTCTCCCGTCACCACCAACATGAGTGATCACCAACCTCCTCCTCATAAGCCTTTAGAGCAACTCTCTGGAATTAAATCAGTGTATTGCATGGTTCCAGTTCCTTTCATCCAAGGATCTTCAAATGATTTACAAACAATTCTTTAATTAAGCCTCTCAAACAGACCCCAGGGTGCCGTTACTGTATCTGCTCTGCCAAGAGGGAATAGAAGGCAGTGCATGGCTTGCAAAAAGGTTGCAAAAATCTCACCAAAGTTTCTCCAACAGCAAATATATTAGAAAAGACCTTCTGCTTCAGTGCTGATTCTAAAACCCTGTGGTTAACCATTTTTGACTCCTCCTGTAGACACAGCCCCAGTTGCCTCCTCCCGCCAGTGTCATGATTAGTATTCAATGTATAAAATGGCTTTTAAAAAATGCACATCTTTGACAGCTTGTCAACAAACACGAACTCCCAGTACCAGGGAACTCCCAGTACCAGGGAGCCAGCCCAGCTTTGGGAATGAAAAGCAGTGTTTTGGCAACAAGGATTTAAAACCCATCAATCTGTGGTTTGCTTTGAGCCGGGCAAAGGGTTGATCTCCAGTAAAACCCCTTCCTGCCCTTTTTTGCCCCCAGGACAGGTTTGAGCTGTGGCTCTTTTGAATCTTCTGCAAATAACACCAATTGTTTTTCTCTTCCTGATGCAATTTTGCTATCGGACCCCCTGTGGGAATATAAGATGCAATATGAGGAAAGAGTAAATAAAGATGCTGTAATGGATAACTCTGAGCCACTCGCTGGCTGGTTGAATTTAAAGATGTTATTTGCCTGATGCCACGTTTGCTGCACCTCTTCTACACACTGGCTGTGCCTTGTCTGAGGCTCATTTTATTCTAAGCAGGGAAATAAAGGGCAGACTCTGCAGAATCAGGGGATTGGGATGATACAAACAGTATTTCAGTTTTTCTAGAAAAATTTCTGTACTCAAAATAGCTGCTTTTAAAAACGTCAGCAACTTTGGGCTGATTCTGCTCTGTCCCACACATGGAGGTTGTCACCTTCCAAAAACATGCTCCAAAATCCCAACTTTCTGCTCACTCACCCGTTTCACACCCAATTTAAACAGAGCTAATCACTAATTCTAAAGATACTCAAGATCTTGCAGTTTTACTTAGAAAGCCAACTTCTTCCCATTTATGGGAGAAAAAAACCCATGAATTTTAAGCTTTGAGTCACTCAGATGATCACAGAGATACTAGCCTTGGAGTTAAGCACTGCTGGGACTCTGAGCCCAAACACCCAGCAAACAGGGATACCTATTTTGGCCCCTAAGGAAAAATATCCTGGTGCCAATACCCAGAGAGCAACATAAAAGCGTCTCTAAGGAGCTTATTTCAAAACTTAAGAGCAGCACCGAATGACAGAAAACATTGTTTTGAGGATTTAATCAATTAATTTCTGAGAAAGACGACATAGGATCACTTGAGAGTGTTATAGAAAGAGGTCCCTCAACGTCCTCCTGCTAAAAGTCTGTTTTGTCCCAATCCCAGCATTTTTATTGCCCCATTCTAAAAAACAAAACCAAACCTTCTCAGAAGGCAAAATCAGGTAAACGCAGCTAAGTTCTGGCCTGCACAAGAAAAAACTGCATTAACATCTCTTATTTTATGTCAATATTAATGACACTTAGGCTTCCAGAGTTTTAATGGGAAGACAAATCTCTTTTAAAGCCCACGCTGGCATCAGGGAGAGACGGGGGTTCACACCTGCTCATCCACCAAAACCTGGCACTGTGAGTTCCGTGAAAGGAACAGGGAGAAAACAGGCAGGCAGAGATTTCAGCCAGACCTCTGGGAATTCACTCCACGGTTAAATCCCCAGGGCCCTGCCTCCACTTGTGCTTTTACCTCCGGAGCCTCCTCCAGCTTTTGTTACCTTGAATAAAAGCACATTCAGCTCAGCAGAGGCTCTTTTGGGAGACAGGAGTTGGAGCAAGATTTCATCTTCTCCTATTTTTTATTTTAATTCTCACCTCCCTTGTCCTCCCTGATTACAGGGAAGAAATACCCCACTCCTTCCTAGTCACTTTTGAAAGAATCAGTGTCTTTCGTTTCCCCGCTACTTTTCCATGCAGCTTTCGGCCACTTCTCCAACAAAACACCCCATCAAAGAGTCAGACCTCCCTCCCCATCACCCACCACGCCCTGCACCCCAACTCTATCACAGGACCCCAGGCAGTTTCCACTCCCAAACCGCCCGGACACGACAGCGAAGGGTCTCCCGTTTAACCCTCTTCCAACTCCACCGCCAACTTCCATCAGGGAATTGCTGCCTCGGTCAGTTTTCCCTCTTCCCACGCCACCTCCACGAACAGGGGTGATGGCTCATGTTCGATACGTGCAGCACCTGGAGCGCTGGACCACTGCAAGAACAGCCATACCAAGCCGAGCCCAAGGTCCCCCCTTGTTCGATGGGACCCCAAAAACATCGCTCTACCAAGAGCCCAAAATCCCCGAGCAGCGGGTTTGGAAGCGGGATGCGGGAGGGAAGAGGCGGCGGGTTTGGCTCATCCCGCCGCAGAAGGAACCAGCACTGCGGCTCCTGCGCTCCGAGCAGCGCTGAATGCGCTCGGGTTTTAGACAAACGGGGTTCTCAGCTGCGTTCAGGAGGCGGGGAGCGCACGCAGCATCCTTCGGCTCGTTTTCTGCCTTTCTGCCAAACTCTCCAGCAGCAAAGGGAAAAAAAAACAAAAACGGAGGGGAGGCGGAGAGGCGAGGGATGCTTGAAGGTGGGAAAGAAAGCCCTGCCAGGGCCAAAAGCGGGCAGGGAGGCGGCACTCACCGAGCAGCAGCAGCGGCAGCAGCAGCCCCGGAGCCCGCATGGTGCCTCGGCTCGGCCGTCCCGCCGCGGCTCCCGGCGCTCTCTCCCGGCGGGGCGGGCGGGAGATGCCCTCCCTCCTTTCGCCGGCCACTGCCCTCCGTCCCTCCCTCCCTCCAGCCCCGGCTCCCCCTTCTCCCGCCGCCGGGGGAGGCGCGGAGCGGCCCCGACCCGCCCCCGCCTCCGCCCTCGGAGCGGGGGGGAGAGAGCGCGGGTGGGATAGGGATGGAGTAGGGGGGGGATGAGGGGATGTGGGGTTGGGTTAGAATTGGGGTAGGGGGGATCTGGGGTTCTCAACTGCGCGGGGGGATTTGGGGGTTTTTGGGGTATTCATCAGGATGAGAACTTTGGAAGAATTTGGGGTTTGTAAAGGTGGGATGTTGCGGGGGGGGGGGAAATTTGGTGTTTTCATCTATTTGAGGGAGTTGAAGTTTTCATTGGGATTGGGAGGTTGGAGAAAATTTGGGATTCGGACCTGAATGGGAGTGATTTGGGAGCTTTCAGTGGAGTTGAGAGTGAATTTGGGGTTTTCATCTGGGTGAAGACTTGTGAGGGATGATAAATTTTTACCTGGATGGAGGTTTGCAGATTGATTTCAGGTTCCCATCCACATGAATAAGGATTTGGGTTTTTCATCTGGATGGGCAGCTGGGGATGAGTTTGGGATTCTCTCCTGCATGGGAGAACTTTGTGTAGTTTACCAGGATGGGGCATTTGGGAGTGGATTTGGGATTTTCATTTAGATGGAAGTTTGGGATTTGATTTTAGATTCACGTCCAGGTGTGGGTTACTTGGAGATTTTCATAAAGATAGGGTTTGATTTGGGATTCTCACCATGGCTGGGGGTTTATTTGGAGTTCTTAGGAACAGGAGAGGGTAATTTGGGCTGACTTTCTGCATATGTTCACTGTCTATGCTCCAATGGTACCAAATCCCTCTGATCCTTTCTCTTCTTCCCAGTGAATGTACATTTTCACAAGATGTTTTCTAGTAAAGATTTGCAAGTTTGAAAATGTCTTAAAGGAAGCAACATACCCAAAGTCCAAAGGACAAAAATATTATCAAATCTTGGCATTTTTTTGTGGCCAGAGGGAAGGGTGCTGAAAGTTTTTCCTCTAGTGTTCAGGCTGCAGCTGGAAGGAGACTAAAAATAAACTCAAAGCTTTGCATTGAATCCTTCTCCTGGCTCTGATGGATCCAGCTAAACCAGGAACCTTCCCAGCGTGGATCCAGAGGTGGTAAAAATAACCTTCCCTCCAAAAAGCACTTTTCAAATATGGTTTTCTTGATTCCTTCAGTTGAAGGTGGACTTTTTCTTCTTGCAAGGTCACCTTGGGGAGATGAGGAGATCCTTGGATTTGCTGTCTCAGCCCTTCCTATCTGCTTTGCATGTTGTCCCCAGAAAAGGCTTCTTGTCCTGATTTTAACTTCTGGGTCAGTGCAGAGAGACTTTCCCTGGGTCTCAGCCCAGCCTCAATCCTCTTGCTACGATGCATTGTACAGCACCCAAAAGCTGGGAAAGTTGAGTTCCAATAAATGAGTGAGTGTGATGATGCACATTATTAATCTTGCCAGTATCAGAGAGTATCCTTCTGAGAGCTGCAGAGTATTTTAATAACAGCACATTCAGACACACACTCTCTCCCAATAGGCATATTTTGGTGTTAAGTGCCAAGTCAAAGCAATCCAGGGAAAAATCTGAGCTGCTGCAGTACAGCAGTGTCCCTGGGATGGAGAGGAGGGAGGGGATGCTGAGCTCCTCAAACTCTTTGTTTATGGCACCAGTGCCCATAAAGCACTGTAAAATAACCCATGGCACATTGCTCTGGGATAGCAGTGGGAGATGGAATCCCCCAAGACATGTTGTGTCTCTATATTGGGTGAAGGCTGTGGGAAGAACAGATAAGAGCAGAGCTCCCTTGACAGCAATCTAAAGAAAATAGAATGGCCTGAAATCCACTTAAAAATCAGTCGAGTTTTGGTGGCCATTGGTTTTATTGTGCAATGTTTGTAATGACAATTAGCAGAATAATTCCATCTGGTCGGTCCCATCAGCAGGCCTGGGCTGTGCTGGTCCTTTGGCCTCGTGCAGGGAGGAGGGAGCTTCACTCCCTGAGCATCTGTTGCCCAAGTCCTTTTATATTGTCGGTTTGGGATGTGGGTTTTCTCTTAATTATCAGAAGGGGGATCCTGGCACTCATGCAGGGAGTTCTGTTAGTTCTCACCATACTTGTTGGACACACGGCTCCTCTCTGCTGCGAGCCTTGGCTGCTGGCAGTTGCCATGGGGGCTAAAATAATGGCATTTCAAGAGTCTCCACTTCTTGGAAAAACTGAGTCATCCAGAAACATGGTGCTAAGCCTCCTTTTTCCAGAGGGCAGGAGAAAAGTCTTGCATTATTCCTGCTGCTGTACAGGGTACTGGCGCCTTTCCACTTGCATGGGCTCAGAATCTGCCTCTCACCTCTGCTACAAAGGGGATAATTACTGGGAGGGTGTCAGATCAAGGCTGTGAATCATGAGCAGCTGAGGGAAAAAAGAAAAGGGTATTTAGCATGGCTGCTTCAAAAGCTGGGTGTCTGTTAAAGCATGTCCTGCTCCGATGTTTTACCATCAGCTGGGAAAAAGGCTGGAAAAAGCCCAAATTTGGGAAACTGGGCACTTGTTGGGGTGTCAGAAAGGCATTGGTGTTTCACAGAAAGATGTAAACACTCTCTGATGCCCAAAGACTGCAGCACTGCTAACTGGGAGCTCTGTCATGAGAGTCCCAGCTCTGGAGGTTTTCCTATACCAGCATAATGGGGTCAGGAAATTATGTAAAGGCTTTTACTTTCCTCTCCAAATATGAAAGTCATGTCTTCGAGGTGTAGAGAAACCCTTTGGAGAATAGCCTGCACACCTGCCTGAGAAATAGGAGGAAAAAATAAGAATTTACTTTAAAATTTATTGTTGACAGGGTTATTGTTTAAAATCGCATGGGCTTATGTCAGTCAGGGGTTGTTTTTATTCCTGCATTGATGTGGTTGCACAGAGATTCACATGTACCTGTTCTGTGTGCACCAGCTAAATATTTATCTAAGAGTGTGAGAAAGCAGGACAGAGAGTCAGTGGTTTCAAGGTATGTGAGTCAGCTGAGCTGAAACTTTCTCAGGAGGAGGATGACTTCACATGAAACAAGATTTCCTTGTTGAGGAAATCCCAAGACGCTTCTGTGGCTCCCTGAAGGGTATAGAAACCCCATTTCTTTTGCAATTTAAAAGTAAACTGGGCAAAGGAGAAGAAAACATGAAAGGGGAATTCCTCTTGGGCTTCACAGCGCTGGGATAAATTCCCAAAGACAGTTAATTTTATCTTCCCTGTGCCTTGTAATTCCTTCTCAGCTGTGTTGGGATTCGTCATAACATTTGACTGACATCCCCAGGCAGCCTTGCAATATTTACCTCTTTTCACAGAAAATGACCGAGGAAAGCCTACGCAGCATGAAAAAATCCTCGGGCTGAGATCCAGCTTAGGATCACTTAACTTGCCAGTAATCCGATTGTATTGAATGTCGTCACCTATTTCCTTGTGCGGTTGGGCACCAAGTAATAATGTTTGGAATTCAAATTTGGGGTTAGGATGGGAAGATAAAGGGCAGCACACAGGGGTGAGACTTCTGACGTGAGTAACAGTGAGGATAACGGCATGTGGGCTCCTGGGGTGAAGATCAGTAGTGGCTATTTCAGGAAGGAAAGCAAAAAAATTCCCAAACTACGTTCCTTTCATCAAGAGACAAAAATACGTGTGGCTTGTATTTGTATTTCAGAAGATGGGGAGTCGGAGGTGTCATGAGGGAGTCTGTTCCTTAGCCTGGACCTGATCCAGAAGGAGGAGGCAAAATGCAGCTTGCCTCAGGAGCAGGTTTTGTCTTGACTGGGATGCCACTCACAATGCCAGCTGTCTTTTCCCAAACTCCTGTGAGTGAAGAGGCACAAATCCTATTGCCATTTGACAAAGACTTATAAGATATGGATTCAGCTCTCAGCTCTGAAATAATCTCCTGATCTCAACTATGATCCTAAATTGAAGATCTTCTGTTCTTCCACTTTCCTCTGGACTTGGCTGCTCTGCCAGGTGTAATTTCTGATTCTCTTAATTTTTTAAGAAAAGAATCAAAGAACCTTGTTTCCAGAAAGTTGCCAACCCTCCTGCAATGCACGTGCACCAGCAGGTTGATCACCTTCTCACCCACAGGACACACAAACCCATCTGTGGATGGATTCATGTCCAAACCAAGACACCCACATTTGTGTCTCCAGGATAGCTGGAGGCATCTCCATTTGAGGTTGTGTTGGAGCTGCCATTTTCATCACTGGAAAAGTTGAGCACAGTGCAGGTGCCTGGAGCATCTTAGGTGCTGGAAGTGTCTTCATCAGGATGCACAAGGACATTGATGGCTGTTGTGTGCATTGGAAAGGGCAATGTGGAGAGGCAAAGCATTCCCCATTGGACCTAAGGATTGCTCATAGAAACATCTAGAAGTTTCTATCACATCTGTCATGCATTGTGCTTCATAAGGAGCTTGTCTAGAAGTCTTGTATTAAAAGAGAAGAGGAAGAGATGCAGGAGAGAAAAATAAACAGCCCTTTAAGAGGGATAAGCAGAAGCTAAGATACATTTTTCTGGTGCTGTCACTCTGCATGTCTCCAACTAAGCAGAATAGGACAGAGTATTTCAGTTGGAAGGGACCTTTGCAATTATCTTGTCCAACAGCCTGAGCAGCTCAGGGCTGGTCAATTTAAAGTCTGTTGTTAAGGGCATTTTCCAAATGTCTCTTTAACGGGCTTGGGGCATTGGCCACTTGTCTAGGAAGCCTGTTTGATCACCCTCTTGATAAAGAAATGCTTCTTTCTGTTGAGTCTAAACCTTTCCTGACACAGTTTTGAATCATTCCCACATGTCATTGCATATTAGGGAGAAGAGCAAAGCATCTCCCTCTCCACCTTCCCTCCTTGGGAAGCTGTAGGGAGTGATATAGGCATCTCTTTATTTCAAGCCCAGAGTGAGTGGATTACCCCTGCTCCAAAATGCCTTCTGTTCATTCTCCCCACAAACACCTGCAGAGGTCTGCAGACTGGAAAGGACCAGTAGGAGACATTTAAGATAAATTTGGGGTGGGTCACTCCATTTTGCTGGCCAAGGGACCAGCAATATTTCCTTTTAGATACAGCAGGGAAACTCCTTGAAGTCCCAATCTGGATTCAGTGGGAATGTCCCAAGATGACCCTTGGGTGCAGCATGTTTCTCTAACCTAAACATCTTCTGTGCTGGCCACTTGAGGCTCATACTGCTCTCCAAACACCACCTCCACATCTCTTTGGAGTGGCTTTTCCACCTCCTCTCATGCCTTTGACAAGGATTTGCCCCAAAACAGCCTGGAAGTTACCGAGGCAACCTGCAAAGTTCCGGCAGCCTGGGTCATTGTTTTGGGATGCAGCAGCTCTGAGGAATTCACTATTTGTTTTAGAGATAAAAGCTGCAACTTCCACACATTCTTCTCCAATTTCACTCTCCATTAAGTGCATTGCCCTGTCGTAACAAACCTCATTGAATTATTAGAGATGAGGCGAATTGTTTGAAGCCTGGAGTGGGAAAGGGGATGGGGGAGATCTTGTTTTATATGGTTTGTGTTTGTGCACCCCCTCCATGAAACTTTTTGGACGTGGTTGGGAGTTTTTGAGGGTTGTTGAGCATTGGAGTGAGCTGGGAGTGAAGACCAGAGGGTGAATGACTGAGTTGATTAAGGTGGAGTCCTGTTTGCTTGTCTCTCTGTCCTGGACTGCAAGTGTTTCAGTTGATGTCCTGCTTTCCCTTGTGCTTTTTTAGACTTGATAGAAAAATAGAGGTTAAAGAGGGGTTCAGACGGAAGCTTCATGTCCTAGAGTCACTTCCTTCCACTTGCTTCGCTCTTTCACTTCCTATCCTCTTCCCCAGTCTGATGTCCACCATGGATTTGGTGCTTCCAGTTGTCTTATGAGCAGTTTCTCTTGTGTTTGGTGGAAACTATGGGTTGTTGAGACATGCTGGCTTCCTTCCATCGCAAAAAATCCTCTGGGTTATCAGCAGAGTTCATGTAAATCCTGTGTCACCCCAGCACCTCCAAACCTTACACTTCGGTATTTTTTGGTGGGAGATAAAGGTGAGAAATATACTTTTGAAAAGAAAAATGAACTTCTTCAGTGGGAACCCAAACTAGGACAGGACTTTTTGCAGCCAGATGAGGTGAACCCCACTCATAAGTCTCAGTTCTAATGGTGATGCTGGTTCAGTTTTTAACAGGGTTTTTTTCTTGTCCAGTGCCTCAGTTTCCCAATGTAAGCCCTA
Organism: Neodrepanis coruscans; assembly: GCA_013400695.1. NCBI lineage: Eukaryota > Metazoa > Chordata > Aves > Passeriformes > Philepittidae > Neodrepanis > Neodrepanis coruscans. The sequence continues at coordinate 25,095 of VYZS01089031.1, read as the reverse complement.
CCTTGCATTCTTGCATCTCAACAAGATCAACAAGATAGTCATGGACTGGGTCTATTAAGGGTTCTGAGATTACAGAAAGAACATACAGTGGAAAGAATAAATGTCATTATTTCCAAGAACTACAGCTTTGTACATATACACTCATTTTCTCTTTTTCTTGCTTAATAGTGTGGGGGTTTTAAATACTTTATATGGAGCTCTGCTATTCAAAGACAAGACTGAAAACAAACTAGAAGCTAATTGAAACAGTGCCTCCCTTTTATTTCCCTTCTCCCATGCTTTAGGGAAGACTAATTTAAGGGACATTCATCCAGTTAGTGGAAATGCGTCACTCTCATCAACAGTAATGGGAATTACAGAAGGACATGGGTTGCATAAAGAACCCCCTGAAATCCCTGCAGCCTAAGTAAGCTAAGGACAAATCACAGCATGTTTCAGTTTGGTTTGGCATGGTTAAAGGACAACTGAGCTAAACTGCATCAGTAAGACATGCTGCCTCACTCCTTGGGATGGATCTTTAACTGTAACTGCTGATTCCTGGCTGAGACAGGAGAACAAATTAAGCCTGGCTTAGATGGAAGCAGCATGACTGAAAGATTGATAAGGATGGAGATCCAAGTCCTGCACTTCCATGCTGGACAAGTGCAGCATCTTACACCTTCTTACATCACAACATATGGCCGAAGTACTGAACTCTTCAGCACAAGTCAGCTGAAGATCTCCGGGTCTCTATTTGCAAAAGAATCCACCCCAATAAATAGCCAGGGGTTTGCTGAATTCGTCTTGGAGAAAATAGGATTGTAGCTTGATACTGGTCAGGTCAGGAGTCCTTCTGCTGAAGTCAGACCCTGTGTGACATGCAAAGTCCTTCAAAGATCACTTGCACCAAGACACCCCACAAGTCTGGAGGTATCTTCTTCAGGTGTAGCCTCTTCCAGACACACGACATGGATAAACATCCAGGTACCCAGCACTGCTCCCAGGGGGTGCCAAGCCCACTCAGGAGAGGAAGACTAACACAGTTATCAGCACTTTTGAGGCCCCTTTTCCTTCCCTTCACTGCTTCATTGTAGTACAACCCAACCTACCTTTACCTTTCCACGTGTCTCTGTTCTTTTGCTGGTGACAAGTACGGGCAGAGTGGAACTGCAGGCAACACAAATTCACTCCTTGCCTCTCGTCTCTGATGGTTGCCAAGCACAGAGCAGAGCAGCCACATAATTTAACTAGTGCATCTGCAAGGTTTGTGATGAGGAAAGGCTGAAAGAACTGAGGATATCAGGGGAAATCTCCATCCAGCCAGTTCCTCACCATTCTATGCAAGTGCCTGCATCAGCAACACCCCCAGCATGACCATTTTTCATGGTGTTTGCAAAATAAAAGGCCTTCCAAGAAGCCTTCCAAGAAGTTGGGAAAGAAAACCTTGAGGATGTGAGACCCTGTCATCATCTCTCCTCTTCTGGTGGCAGGACTCCCAGCAAAGTGCTGACCTGGCTGCATTTTGGGAAAGGTTTATGGTAGTTTATTCTGCTGCACATGGGTACTGGTGTTCTGTGATGGTTTTATCTTCTTCTCTGGCACTCAGGCCCAGGGTAAGTTAGGCAGGAATTATTAACCCAGATCACCCCAAACATGGAGTCAACTGTTGAATCAGCTTAAGCACTTCCAAACCCACTGCCCAGACACTGGGAAATTGTTGCCAGGAGACCTTGTGCAAACACTTCACCCACTTGAGGCCAAGCCAGCCTGGAGGCAAACTGCCTGCAGCCTTGTGCTAGTAAAAAGAAATTCCTCTTTTAGCCCAGGACATGGGTAATGAAGTGGGATTTATTAGAGCTAAGGAATATTACAATTCATTCTCGTGCTTTGGATTGATCTCTGAAAGCTCAGATGGATTCAAAGCTGTCTTTTGCTTGATGCTGTGCAAACAGGCAGTGGAAAGCATCCCTGTTCCAGCTCAGGGTAAAGCCACATCCTCTTGGCAGGGTTAAGGATGTTAATTAGGTACCTGGGGAGCCGGCATTTCGTGAAGGAGAATTAGCAGCATTCACAACTCTCTACCTTGGTATTTTACATCAGACACAGCCCTGCTTCGTACAGCAAGTGTCTCAGCTCTCTGCTACCCGTGAGAGGAGGGATTCAGCTCACAGATGCAGGTGGTGATGTCAGGGGAGTTGCTTTGTCCTAAAAATGTCAGTTTTGGCTCTGAGTTTGAGCAGCAGGAGGGAGCTCTGCAAATGCACTCCACACTTGCACCAGTCAAATGCAACCCTCACTTACCCGCTGCTCTGCAGCCTGATGGGCTGCAGCTCTGCTGAGGTAGTAAAAGGAGGAGAGTAAAAAGCCAGAGTGAAGAGATAAAGAAGAAAAGTAACAAATAGGGTAATAAATGCCCCTCAGTCTGCAGCATCTGGCCTCATCTCCTCTCTCTGGAAATCCTTGCAGCAGAGTCCTTGCAGTTACACAAGGATTACACTATGGATCTAGGAACCTCCAGCATCCCCTCTGCCCTGTGTTGAAATGTGATCACTTCTGGGGCACAAGTTAAGGATGGAATGTGGTCCAAATCACCAATTTTTGGACATACACCCACAGTGGCAGATATGTCCCAGTAGCTAGAGGAGAGAAATGTCCTTTTAGAGCAGCAGCTGGAAGCCATGGGGGATTCCCTGGGACATCTTGAATGGACACAGTATTTATTGAAGGGTCCAGAGAGACATCCTGTGCTCCAGCAGGTGAAAGATGTGTCTGCTTTGTTGGTGATTCTGCATTTGAGAGATGTATTTAAACAAAGCAACCTGTGCAATGGTGTGTGCACACAGAAGGGCAGAAGATCTAAAGACACACCAGAGACACAGAGGGCTTTTCAGGGTCGAGTTTTGTGCCAAGTGCAATGTAAGGCACAGCAAAGCAGAGAAATTCCTCCTCAGTCAATTGAAATAACAGTTGATCAAGGAGGCAGCTTGAATATCTCCTTCCAGAGAAGGGAACAAACATCACAAAGAAGGGTTGCTGGCTGGAAAGTTGAATGTCCAGAAGAACACTCCAGATGTGGTCTATATCTCTCACTGCTGAGATTAACAATAAAAGGAAATTCCAGGAAGAACAGGGGGCTGGGCTGGACCTGCTCCAGCCTTTTCACTAACTCTGCAATGGCCATGGTGGGAATGCCCGTGTTTTGGGGAGAGCTTTGCTGAAATTTCTGGGATCTTAGGAAGTTGTCATTATGTCGCTGTATCCTGTATGTGAGTGAGCTATGGTCCACTGAGGAGAACATCTGCAAAAGATGCAAAAGGATACACAGAACCTTGACCTCTCTTTAGCAGGTTGAACGTGATTGACCTTCCTGCTGGCGAATGGAAAATCCACTCAAAGAAAACCTGCTATTCCTTCCCAACAGGCTGCAAACAGCCTGAGATGAACCCACCACCAGAAAAGACTATGCTGGAGAGGTCCCAAGGCTCTGATGATGGATCAAGCTTATGGGTTTGGCAAATTAGGCAGCAGAGAATAAAGAAGGTGTGCTTTCTATGCTTTGTCTGATTGGCCAACTCCATGATTTGAGCTAGACCCCAAACTTGTCAAGACTTGCAGGGTAGTGCTGGGATCTGTTCTACAGTCTCTTGAAGTCCAAGGGAAGGCTTAGTTTTTGTCAACACCCAACTAATAAGTGCTGCATGTTCCACTGTATAATTCCTCTAGCTCCTGGTTCACCAGCAGCCAGACATTTTAAAGTGGGTCTCTATTTAAGGTCTTTCCAGTCAGTGGAGATGGAGATGTTTCCCTGCAAATGACTCTCACCACCAGTCATAGAAGTCTACATTGCCCTGGGTGGGATGAACTGAGAGACTGGCATGGATGTTTATTTTTTGCTGTGAATAATATTAGATGAAATTATCCTCTCATGCTCCAGAAGGTAGTGGTATACCAACTTTCTTCATATTCGGAGATACTTGGGATCTTAAGTCAACAAGGAAAATGTTAAGCCTGTTATATTTTTGTATTTCTAAGCCTCTGTACCATGGACTCAACCACCGACATGACCAGTGCATAGTTTTTGTGAGGACAGTGTTGCCCATCCATGGGTAGTGTTCATGCTGATGATATCCTGGAGCACCAGGAGGAAGGGTGGAAGGAGCAGGATGGGTTCACAGGTGTGAGAAGGGTGCTGCAGCCCTGGGAAGAGTCAGATAATGTCAGAAGAGCTTCCAGCCCTTTTATCTCAAAGGTCTTCAGAAGAAAAATTGATTCCTACCTGGATTTTCAGGAACATCATTAGTTAATGTATAAAGATTTATATGGATCAATGCGAACTGCCTGCTATGTAATGTGGAAAAACCTCTCTGGAACCAGGAATGTGGAAACAACTGCTGGAGAATTTCCCTGGAGGAAGAGCCTCACCTTCTTCAGAGCAACTGAAGTCACAGGGTAGATGACAAATTCAGATGTTGACCCTTAATGTTGCTTTTCAAGATGCTGGATTAAAGAACAGGTTGATGCTGTAACATTATTGTTCACATGTTTTATCACAAAAAAAACCCCTCACTTTCTCCAAAAAGAGTCTGCTTGTCCTCTTCAAACTCTGCTTTCTTTGTCTCTCTAGTGTGTCTGCATGTGATGGCATGACGGAACTGCATTTAGTCCTGCACAGAGGAAGGCACATGTGGAAAACAGGAAATATTATGACCATTTTCTACAGATAACAGAAGAAAACAAAATATGGGAGGCCTGCACTCACCCTCAGAATTGAGTGAGCAGGTTCCCAGCTTAGTTGTCTCTTTTGAGTACTGAACCTCAGATGACTGAGAACCAGAGAGCCAAGTTGCAGTGGTGACCAGCCCAAGCTGGGATCTCTATTTACCTCTTGTGATATGACATCACTGAGTTTGCATCATCTGCTTCCCCAGTTTCTACAGCACCAGGCAGGGTTGGAACAACCACTCATCACAAGGAATAATCACAGGAAGTAATGAGAAAGAAAATGGAAATGCAAAACCTCATCTGGCAGGGAAGTTTTCCTTTCCACTGAACTCTGGTTACGAGATGAGACATTTGTTCGTCAATGAATGAGAGAGATTCTCTATGGATCTCGTGGTTTTCCTCTACAGTGAGCTCTGATTTTGATATGAGACTTTTATTTGTCAATGAATGAGAGAGATTCTCTGTGGATCCCACCGTGCAGTGCTTGTGCATCTTCTGAGGACGATCAACAGAGGGGCAATTGGTCTTTGCAAAGCAGTCAGAAACAGAAAGAGGATTAGGGAAGGAGAGGAGCAGGAGGTGGTGAAGATCCCTGTTTCCTTGAGGTCACTCTTGGCAGGTCACAGAAGCACAAGACAGCACGTATCCAGGAATAAATGAAATTCTTCCTGCGTGGGTTCTTTGGCTGTTGTCACCTCTTATTTACAAGCCAAAAGCTGAGCTCCTGGAACGGCACATTTTCCACCCCACCAACCTGTTCTGGGGAGCAGCTCTCCCTATATTTAGCATTCACCATCTCCCATTGTGTAGCTGCAAACACACATCCCACCAGGGGCTCTGTGGGTGTGCCGTGGTGGGGCTTGGCCATTTAGGATGAACATTGCCTATTTTTAGCTTTCAGATGGAGTGTGAATGTGTCAAGTCCTTGTAATTTTTTCCATGGGACAGATCTGGACACAGTTTATAGCTCTCCGTGATGCAAAGCCCTGCACATTTTCCCCTCCTGGTGCCAGGTGGATGGAGGAGGGGAGAAAGACCTCGGATGTGTACTTCAGGTAGGATGTGTGGGATGAGGTGAGATGACTCCCCCAGTGAAAATCAATCCTGGCAGAGCTCAGACGATGCAGCCTGGAGAAGAGAAAGGTCCAGGGAGACCTTATTGTGGCCTTTCAATACTTAAAGGGGGTTTGTGAGAAAGACTGGGACAAACCTTTTTAGCAGGGCCTGTTGTGATAGGACAAGGGGTGATGAATTTGAACTAAAAGAGACATAAAGAAGTTTTTTACAATGAAGGTGGAGAAACACTCAGAGAAACGGTAGATGCCTCATTGCTGGAAACAATCAAGGTCAGGTTGAATGGGGCTCTGAGCAACTTGATCTAGTTGGAGATGTCGTTCCTCATTTCAGGGATGTGGAACTAGTTGTTCTTTAAAAATCCCTTCCAATCCACACCATTCTATGTTTCTATGATTGTCTCAGTGCTCAGGTCTTATGCTGTTGGGCACATTCATCTTCTTCTGGCATCATGTGTATTAAAGGAAGACCTCTTTTGACCATAAGAAAGAAGTCTGAACACCAGGAATATGATCATCCTGCCACTGTGGACTTTCTGTCCTCTTTTGCCTGTCAAAAATGTGAGTTGGCACATGGGTCAGATTCGACCCAATTGGACTGATTCAGTTCCTGGAGAGACTGTCCTATCATGGTTATTCACAAGCTGCAGTGTATTAATTAAATATTCAAAGCTGGGGAACAAAGAACAGTCATGCATGGCTGGTTTTTCCATTAGAGTTGTGATGTTGGTTGGCCCAGCCTCTTCTGGTCTTGTTCTGCTCAGACTGTTCAGGGATGATCTGGCAAAGGGGGATGAATAAAGAAACCAGCAGAGATTTATGCAACTGAAAACTCAGTGGGAAAAACTGCTGAAGGATTTTCCAGTCTGCAGGAAGTGAGCAGGAAGAGGGACAGATCACATTTGATGTTGAAAAGTGTAAAAGATTGCATGTGGAAAAAAAAAAAAGCAGCTTAACCATACACAGACCTCAAATTAGCCTTTCCCAGGGGACCATCTTTGGGTGCCTGGAAAGAGCTGAGTGAAATGTCATCACTGCACTCAATCAGAGTCAAAAAGGTCAAATAGAAGTTCAGAGTTTGTAAGAAAAGGATAGTCTTTAAAAACACCCCACCATGGCACTGAGTAAATCTCTGGGGCACTGACGTCCTGCGTGGTGTGTACAATGCTGATCCCCCACCTCCAATGGATACAATAGTGCTGGGAAAGGTAAAAGCACCAGGAACAATCACAGGCCCTGAATGACTTCTGCATAAAGCACTGCCCAGGGAATAGACTGGGACTGCATTGTCTGCAGCAGGGAAAGCTGAGCAGGGGAGCAGCCCCTGGGTCACAGCATCCGGAGTGATACGGCAGCGCAGGAACATTCACTCCTTCCTGTAACTCCGGCAGCTGGGCGGCATCCCTCAGCCAGGAAAAAAGCAGGCAGAGCTCAGGTGTGGCTCTCGCTGCCTCAGGATGCAGATTGAATAATAATGGAGCATGAATAAAGCTGAAAAAGGATTACAAAAATTCGTGGAGGACAAGTCTGTCGGTGGTTGATGAACTTGATGCTCTGGATCAACATCCTCGTGCTGGAGCTCCTGGGAGATCACCTATTACTGCAATTCTCATAGAACTCTCTAGGAATATCCTTCCATTCCCACTCTCCCTTTCTAGCCACCCCTGGTTATTTTGGGGATTTAGTGGTGGTTCAGAACAGGCTTTGCTGAGCCCCAGAGTGGTGGCTGTTATTCCCTGAGGAATGTGACCAGTTGGGATCTGACAGTGAAATAAAGCAGTGTAGCATCATGTGAAAGGCGAAACCAGAGGAGCCCCATAAAACAGCAATTATGAAGTGAAATCTGACCAAAAAATGAAGGGATNAGATTTATGCAACTGAAAACTCAGTGGGAAAAACTGCTGAAGGATTTTCCAGTCTGCAGGAAGTGAGCAGGAAGAGGGACAGATCACATTTGATGTTGAAAAGTGTAAAAGATTGCATGTGGAAAAAAAAAAAAGCAGCTTAACCATACACAGACCTCAAATTAGCCTTTCCCAGGGGACCATCTTTGGGTGCCTGGAAAGAGCTGAGTGAAATGTCATCACTGCACTCAATCAGAGTCAAAAAGGTCAAATAGAAGTTCAGAGTTTGTAAGAAAAGGATAGTCTTTAAAAACACCCCACCATGGCACTGAGTAAATCTCTGGGGCACTGACGTCCTGCGTGGTGTGTACAATGCTGATCCCCCACCTCCAATGGATACAATAGTGCTGGGAAAGGTAAAAGCACCAGGAACAATCACAGGCCCTGAATGACTTCTGCATAAAGCACTGCCCAGGGAATAGACTGGGACTGCATTGTCTGCAGCAGGGAAAGCTGAGCAGGGGAGCAGCCCCTGGGTCACAGCATCCGGAGTGATACGGCAGCGCAGGAACATTCACTCCTTCCTGTAACTCCGGCAGCTGGGCGGCATCCCTCAGCCAGGAAAAAAGCAGGCAGAGCTCAGGTGTGGCTCTCGCTGCCTCAGGATGCAGATTGAATAATAATGGAGCATGAATAAAGCTGAAAAAGGATTACAAAAATTCGTGGAGGACAAGTCTGTCGGTGGTTGATGAACTTGATGCTCTGGATCAACATCCTCGTGCTGGAGCTCCTGGGAGATCACCTATTACTGCAATTCTCATAGAACTCTCTAGGAATATCCTTCCATTCCCACTCTCCCTTTCTAGCCACCCCTGGTTATTTTGGGGATTTAGTGGTGGTTCAGAACAGGCTTTGCTGAGCCCCAGAGTGGTGGCTGTTATTCCCTGAGGAATGTGACCAGTTGGGATCTGACAGTGAAATAAAGCAGTGTAGCATCATGTGAAAGGCGAAACCAGAGGAGCCCCATAAAACAGCAATTATGAAGTGAAATCTGACCAAAAAATGAAGGGATTGAACCCCAGGGATATATGGAGAAGACTGGCTTTCCTGTGGGGATCGAAAGGAGTCAGGGTTACCAAGTAAGGTGGCAGGGAGAACTTAAGTTCTCTTGAGAGATGTGTCTCCCTCAAAACCACCCCAAATTCGTATTTTTTTTTTATTTTTCTTGGAAGCCGTCTAAGGAAGGGGATAAAAAGGCTCTCAGTTCTGGGATCGAAATCCCTTCTCTGCTGGAGGGGGCAGGAGGCTTAATGCAGCCCAGCATCCCTCCCTTTCAGTTCAGCCCCCAGACACAAAGGCAGAAAAATGCCAGGAATTTCCCAGCACCCTCCCCAGACCTGCTCCCATCTCCCTTTCCCCCCCTCACCACCTCCTCCGAGTAGGGAGGAGGAATACTAATAAGAAAATAGGGATTTTTAATAGGCCTCTTGCCAGGTCACTTTGGGATTGAATGCTGAAAGGGATGGACGTGACCAACCATAAGGAATGTGGCTTCTTCAAGTCCCGTTTCTTGGTTTTGCTGCTTTGTTTTGTTTTCCCTTCCCCAATTTCTCCCCCCCACCCCTTTCTACTCAGTGTTGAAAAAATTCCTCTCAGCCCCTGGCCTCTGTTTCTTTCCCTTGGAGTCAGGCTGCAGCTCTAATCACTGCTGGGTGATTAGCATGTGAAGGGAGAGAGGAAAACAAAATCTTTATTGCTGGCTGGTGGAGCAGGAGCAGCTGTCTGGATGGATGCTGGCTCCCGTGTTATCCTCCCCACTGCCTCTGATCCCTTTCATTGTGAATGTTTTCCTGTAAGAACAGGCAACACACCAAGGAAAGGCGGAAAATCTTTTGGGGATGAAAGTCAGAGCAGGTGGACTGTTTTTCATGCGAAAGGACAAAATACAATTTTTTTTTTTTCCAGCTTTGAACTTGAAGAGAGTAGGGGGGGGACAGGGACTTTAGTGCTGTTCCGAGGAGACGACAGTAAGAATGAAAGGATAATTTGTAGTGCCGACCTCAATAGGAGCGGGGGGAACAACACAGAGCCCTTTGACGAGATGAGGATGGGGATGGAGGCTGGGAAGGGAGAAAAGGCAAACGCCATGGGTTAGGTGGTGGTGGGGGCAGTCAGTGGGGGACCATCCTGTGCAAACCATTGCTGTCCCCAGTGAGAGAAATCCTGGCCAGCAGAAGATGAAGGGCTGGCAGGTGGACAGAATGTGTTTTGCTCATCCTCTCTAAGTCCCTCGGTGAGAGACGGTCAAGCAGGGCTCAGCCTGAGGAGTCTGCGGGCAGCCTGGAGCTGGTGGATGGGCCGGCTCCCGCTGCAGTAATTACAGCCTGAGGTTGGACAGTGACTCCGAAGGGACGTGGCTACCGGAATGGAAAACACTGTCTGTTTGTTATTTGTTACGGGGCTGTGATGGGAACGTCAGTGCCTCTGGGGCGGGTATTCCCTGCAAGCACCAGAGCTGGGCTGTGCTCAGCCCCTCCTCCCCTCGCTCCAGGTGTTTCCTCTTCTGGGCTCGATAATGAAATCTGTGAGCCCGAGCCAGTTTATATTTAGTTTCCATCACTGCTGATGCCTAACAAACAGCGGCAAAACACCACTGGTGGGTTCCTGGTCCCTAAGGTTTAGGATCTGCCTATGCAGAGGGAAGAGGTGGGATGTGAGGGATGGGGACAGTGGCAGGACAGGGCTCAGCACACATCTGTCCATGCCACTAGTCACCGATTTGGACTAGCCCCCTACAAAGCCCTGAGATGCAGACCAGATTTGTTTTGGGAACTGTCTCTGCCTATGCAAACTAATCCCATATAATGTCTGGTATTCCTGACCTGTCTCTGCTCCCTTGTGAAGAAGCTCTTACCAAGTGCAGGTATCCTTCATTTTCCTGACACTTGTTTCTCAGCCTGAGCTTTACTTTGGTCTCCTGCTCATGCCACTCACAGTGGGTGGGATTCAGCTGCCTAATCATAGATTTGGGGGGCCATTTGAGTTGTTCCTGTGAGGTGTCTGATACATCTGTAATATGTCAATATCCCACAAACAGGCACATGGTGGGATTCTTGGGGTTGTCTTGTGCAGAGCCAGGAGTTGGACTTCAATGAACCTTGTGGATGGCTTCCAACTCAGGATATTCTATGGATCTATTATATCCTAGAGCATCTCATTTGGTACCAGAGCTCAGCTGAATCGAATCTCCACTGACTCTCATGGGAGCTCAGATGCCCAGCTCACAAGGATACACTCAAGTGCAGATATGTTAATTTTGCTGTGAAGATTGGGATTCTGATTCCCAGAGGTGCCCAATGCCATGAGATCCACCTTGTGCTGTGTAACATCTACAATCTACATGGGGGTCACTGGTGTGACAAAGAAATTGGAGAAGAGTCTTTTTAGACAGCAGGACTGGCCACAATAACCAAAAAGACACTGAGTATTTGCTTTTGAGACCTGGATTTTCTCCTGAAAATCTGCTCTAAGACAATTCCACTCTTTCTGGCTACTTTGCAGAAGATGTGGCTGTTGTGCCACCAAAGCTACCACATGTTTACCCAGTTGTTTTGGGTAAGGTGGGAAGATGCCCTAGGCAGTCATGCAGTATCCTCTAGACCTCCTCCCAAAGTGACCCTTATGTTTTGGGTTGCTGATGGCTTTGTTCCAGTGTGACACCCTCTCAGAGGTGATGTGAGAAGAGGCTGCTCTGCAAACTGGTCGACATCATAAGGTCATTCCTATCACAGCCTCTTCTTCCTGGAAATTTTGGGGCAGGTGTCCCCAGCTGTACATAAACCCTGTGTCATACTCTTCCCCAAACAAGAACAATGGGTTTTTTTTGGTGAAAACCATTTAAACTGGGAATGATCTGGGACAAGGAAATGGCAAAGGTCCAGACAATATTGCCTGTTAGTGCTGTAATTTCAAGTGGTATAAAACTGATGACAAGGAAGCAGGAAGGAAAAGTCAGAAGTGGGAAGAGGGAAGAGAAAAAAAGGCAATTAATTATATGGACTTTCTAGAGGTGTCAAACAGGGATAGAGTGAGATGATTTGAGGGCTGGAGAAAGTATGTCAAGCTGGAAGAGATCTGACTCAGTAGAGAGTCATAAATGATCCAGAAGGATCTTGAATGTCTCCAAAGTGTCCTTGAGGTTCTGGTACCTCTTTTCCTGAATGATGATAATTCCTTTGGCTTATCAACTGCACACTCCTTATCTGCACTGTTCTCTGCCTGTGCTCTGCCTCTTCCTGCACATTGCTGTGTTCTCTTCCCTCTTTAACTCACTCACAGATCTGACTTTGTCCATGCTCCTGGAAACTCCTGGATGCAAGGAGAGTGCAGAGCTTTGGTGTGCCTGTGGTTGGAGGCATCCAGCAGCCAGATGTTCCTGTGCTTAATGGAGAGCTACTTCCACTCATTCTGCCCTCAGCTATTGCTGCAGCATCATTTTGTCATGGCTGGATTGGTACTGTGATAGTGAGGGGAGGAGGGAATGGGAAGAGGGGAGGAAAGGGAAGAAGGACAACTAGCCCTGAGCCAGTTGTGAGAATATATTGGAGAAACTCCTCTATTTCAACCACACCACTGAAAAATCTGGAGTCATCTACGAAAAGTTTCGATTAGTTTTAACTTGGAAGATTGGAAGGGTTGAAAACTCCTGAATTTGGGAAAGAATACATGGCAAAAAATATTTGTCCTACATCCCTGGGCAGCATGAGCCTGCATGGAGCATCATCTGCAGTCCGCCAGATCTCACAAACTCTGAACCCTTTCCTGCTACACAGGGAAGTTTGAGCAGCTGAGTCTCTATCACTTAAAAAAAAAAAAAAACAAACCAACAAAAAAACCCTGCTATTTTTGCCAAGATTTAGGCCAGCTAGATGGGACAGTCTTTGGAAAGCTGTTCCATAGAATCACAGAATGCTATGGGTTGGAAGAGGCCTTATAGATCATCTTGTTCCTGCCATGGACAGGGACACCTTCCACTGTCTCAAGTTGCTCCAAGCCCCATCCAGCCTGGCCTTGGACACTTCCAGGGATGGGGCAGCCACAGCTTCTCTGGGCAGCCTGTGCCAGGGCCTCACCACCCTCAGAGGGAAGAATTTCTTCCTAGTATCTTATCTAGACCTGCCCTCTGGCAGATTGAAAACATTACCCCAAACACAGTTGGCATCATGGGCAGAATTCTAGAACATGTTTTGGTTTCCAGTTACAGGAAACACTTGTTCTGCTGGCCTCCTGTAGGATATCTTGAACTCACCAGCCAGGAAGACACAGAGGAAAATTCTGAGAACCAGATTTTTGCAACTGCTCTTAAATCATCTCCTTGTGGTTGGGTAACTCACTGTCATTTAGGACTCTCTTTCTAGGCTTAAATTAGAAACATCATTGAAATTAATAGACATCAGACAAGGAACTCTTGATATTCTCAGAGTATTTGTGGTGCTGAAAGTCATCTTGAGTGATGGAGTTGAACTGTAGCAGATAAGGTTATTTTCCAACTTCCTGATCCAACAGTCTTTTGGTTTAGAATCCATAATGACAGAAGTCATTGTAACCATGAGGTATTAGCAAACTGAAGAAAGTTGGACACTACTGACTAGAACTGCAATGTGCTTTAAAACTCATACAGCATGTGTCTGGTGTGATGAGAATGTGATGCCTGAGTGTCTCTATGTATTCAGAGAAAGAAAATTCCAGTCATGAGAACAAAATTTCTGTATATTGCCACATGTATCTGCACACCTATGGACTTGCACTGGACACTTATTTTAACAGAATCATAGGATCACAGGATGGTTTGAGCTGGGAGGGACCCTAAAGATTACCCAGTTCCACCCCCTGCTATAGGCAGGGACACTTTCCACTATCCCAGTTTGCTTCAAGTCCCATCCAACCTGGCCTTTGTGACCTAAGAAAATATCAAATTTTGAATTCTGAACTGTTTGCAAACAAAACTGCTACCCCCAAAATTCCAAACCCATCACAACTCCTCCAAAAGACCTAGGGAATCATAAACCAAAGAGACTGAGTATTAAATTCTGTAGCACTGACTGGGAGGAATTGCTCATTTTAGAGTTGAGGCAGCACTAGTTGTGCAGTGGGGCTGCAGGGATCATCCAGCTCACTGGGGACATCTCACATCTCATCCAACAGAAGTCTTGCTGTGTATACAGTAGTCCACTGACAAAATATTACAACAGGCAGCCTACTGAGCCTGAAATGGTGAGAATGTTCATGATCATTCTGGCAAAGCATCAGAACTGAGGTATTTCATCTTACAACAGCTTCCAACATGTCAATTATCTTCAGTTCTCGGGACCTTTGATTTTTTTTCCCTTCATCCACTGCTAACAGCTCCTGGGTTACCATCTGTCCTGAAGCCTGGAAGAACAGTGAAGTGCATTGTTTATCCTCAAAGAGCTTCCCATGGGTTTGAGACCATCATACAATGCCAGTCGAGGTGTATTTTTGGCAAGAGCAGTGACGTTTGAAGGAACATCCTTCTTGACAATTTCTATAGATATTTCCATTTAAAATAAACTTTTGTTTAGCCAGGATTTTCATTATATGGTCACATACTCTTGAGAGTTAAGAACATAAGGAAATGCATTGTTAAAGGAAACCTTTGTTTTAGTGGAGCTACTTGAAAGAAGTTTCAAACTGAAAGGTAGTTGCTGGAGTTTTCTTTCTGGATAAATTGAAAAGATGCCCTTCCTAGTACAGGAGTATGTGAAAATAAAAGGGGCATGTTGATCACTGAGGCTGGGTCTGCACTTTCGCAAATTTTTATTAAAAAAATCAAAGAAAATTTGCTTCATGAGAAGGAAATAATTTATACCATCTTATACCCTCTTATAATTTATACCCCTCTTTGGAAAGGGGAGTTCCTGAGAGACTCAAAGGCAAGGACACAAAGTGGGCTCAGAAGAGGAGTTTTGGGGCAGGTTGATGAGATAATAATCACAGCAGCATAGCAAATAAGCCCAAGTGAGTTCAAAATTCAGAAGAATCAAGACTGACACATATAATACCTCCAGGATCCAACACTGCATTGATGGTTGAAGAACACATCCAGAAGGATCTATAAAGGGTTCTTCATGTCTAATGGTGATGGTAGGAGGTCTTGCAAGGAGTACTATGGCTTGGCACAGAGCTGAGGAACTGGATAAGCTGAGCTTTCCTCCTGTGGTGGGGTGTGGGTGAGGTACATGCCCACCCTGGTGTTCCCTTGTCTGTAAATTTGGAATGGTGACATTTAGTCTTAAGGTGACCAGGATGCTTCTCAATTTGCTGACCTGAAGTTGGAGAAGCACAGCAAAAATTCCATAGGAGGTTGTTACCTGTTCTTTTTCATCAAGTGACTAGAAAGGCTTCATGGAAAAGGGGGGATGCCCATGTCTCAAAATGCCCTTTAAAGAGATGGACCTTATAGACCCCATAGGTGGAGAGATTTTGGGAGAGGGGACAAAGCCTCTGTAAGGAGAAGAACAGGGATATAACCAAGGGAGTGATCAGAAATTACCAAATTTCTCTCTTTCCTCTTCCCATAGGATGGGGCAGCAATGTCTCCACACAAGAGGCAGCACAAAAACCCTTCTGTTGCTTCACACCCAAGGGCCCCCCATTAAGTGCTTTTACAATGAGGGTGCTGAGGTGCTGGCACAGGTTTTCCACAGAGGTGAAAGATGCCCCACCCCTGGAAGTGTTCAAGGCCAGGCTGGATGGGACTTGGAGCAACCTGGCCTAGTGGAAGGTGTCCCCGCCCATGGCAGGGAGGTTAAAGACCACTAAAGAAAGCTTAATATCCCTTTCAACTGTGAGAGAAAGTGAGAGAAATAGAGGACTTGAGGGCAAAAATTCAAGCCTAGCCAAAGGAGCTGCTGTGCTGCCCTGGCACAGGGGAGTTAACTTTGTGCCAGTGGCTGCAGGAAGCTAAGAGGGTGTGATCAGCATGGAATTCCTCTGCCAAGCATTGTTGCCAAGCACTGCAATGACCTGAGTGTTTGCTGGAACGGGCTGTGAGCCATCAGACAGAGAAAGCTGAGCCTTAGGGCCTTGATATTTCTTTGTTCAGAGACATAAAGCACATCCCACCTTATTATCTCTTTGCTAAGGCATGAGGCAGGGATTGGAACTACACTGTTTGCAAGGTAGATGCTAAAAGGGACCAGGAATCAGCTTCAGAGCAAGAATCTGCACTTTGTTTGCACAAAGTAAAGCAAATAGTCACTGATGTTATGCTGCTTCCAGGCAAATAGCACTCTGCCTCCGTGTCTCTCCTCCAGAGTCCACATCAGTGTAGGCAGGGAATGAAAGTGATAGAAGACACCACCTTTTCATAGATTTAAAGAATGGTTTGAGTGGAAAGGGGCCTTAAAAATTATCTGATAGACTTTAAAGATCACCTAATAATCTTTTCCAAAATAGCTACTCACATCTTCCCCAGTAGTGCTGCAGACTAAGTTTTTCCTCCACAAGGGGTAAATAATTTGAAGTAGCTCAAACACTAAACGTGTATTCAGACTATTCTGTTTTCCAAAGGTATCGAGGAAGATGTGACAGGGATTTACTCTGGTGATTCAGGGACTGGGGACATGGATTGGTGACATTATCATGACTGCTCTCCAGTCTTACAATTCAAAACTTAAACAGATTTACGAATTTTATCCCAGAGCTTAGTTGCTTAAAAGTGTGCATGGAGGTAACCAGGACACTCAAAATCCTTTTGGTGCACGTGGGTTTCATCTTGAAAATCACTTTGTCTTTGCAGCTGGACCTATCTGAGTTGGAATGTGAGAACAGGTCTATGATTCCTCCTGGAATACAGAACAAACATGGCCAAGAGCTCTTAAGCACTTGCACAATTTTTTGCAGCTTAAGTGCTTGAAGAAAGTCAGTTTATGAGATTTTCTGGTCAGAAATAAAATCAGTAAGTGGAGTCCAAAGGGAAATAAGTTTGAAGAAAGCAAGATATCTGCTGCTTGGCAGTTCAGTCAGGCTCTTTTTTTGGATCAAAGACTCAGCTTCACTTTCAAGGTCCTTCCCTAGAAGACCTTGGAGGTCCCCAGCCTGCAGGTGTGTCCATAGAGGGTCATCAGGGATTTCTGATTTTGCTACTGATGCAGGGAATAGAGGTCTCCCATTTTCAGAGATATTTGCCAGAAATATCTATTTCAAAGGAGCTGATTTCCACAAGAACAGAGAAAGAGTGTCAGCTGTTAGTCTGCATTGGGTGGTAGGAAACTATAGAGTCAAAATGGGTGTTACTTCTTCACCTGTGACATTTTTTGGCTCAGAAACTGTTCTCAGAAAATATAGTCAGTCTAAATCAAACTACTGATACTGGTTGAACCAGAATAATTATTTTTTTTTACTGTTTTCCTGCACAGAAATAGAAAATCAAGCAAATATCATGTCAGGTTGAGTCATCACTTTGGATTTGTCTTAAAATTAAACACTTCAAATCAGGTGGCTCTTTCTGCTTATCTCTGCAAACTCTTGAGAAAGGTCAGCTTAAATCACAGCCAGTTTTGCAATTTAGCACTTATAAATTTCGATTTGGAAATGAATTAAAAAAATGTTTTTTAACACCTCCAACTTATTTTTATATATATATATTTTACATTTGAAAGTGTTTCTCTGAGCAGCTCATAGGCAGATCTGTGGTACCCTCCAACAGCACCCTCTCCAGCACAGCTCAGTCTGGAGGAGGATATGGTTGAANGTCAGCTTAAATCACAGCCAGTTTTGCAATTTAGCACTTATAAATTTCGATTTGGAAATGAATTAAAAAAATGTTTTTTAACACCTCCAACTTATTTTTATATATATATATTTTACATTTGAAAGTGTTTCTCTGAGCAGCTCATAGGCAGATCTGTGGTACCCTCCAACAGCACCCTCTCCAGCACAGCTCAGTCTGGAGGAGGATGTAGTTGAATTGGACCATCTAGATCTTTCAGCTTTTAGATAAATTCATAAAAAGAACATTTTTGACCTCTCTCCACATACAAGCTGACCTAGGCAGCTTGCAAAAAAAAGAACCTTTTTTCAAAGCCCAAACTCCAGGAGCTGGGACAATGCACTGCCATTGACATTTCAAATTTAAAAGAAATAAAAAGAAAAGATGCATTTTTGGACATTGTGGTAACATAGAGAGAAAGGACAAGAAAAATGGACAACTAGATCTCCTATCACTTATGGCTGAATGCCAAAGTACTGTTTTTGGAAGTAAAAAAGTATAATTTAGCCCATACAATGTGGTTTATTGAGACAGGGAAGTGCTCAGCTGAGAAATGCTGACCTTTATGGCCAGTCCTATTGCAACAAGAGCCCACAAGAGCAAGAAGAGGTGCAGGGATGGCTTCCCAGGGGCTGCATCATTCCACTGCAAAGCAGAAGGGGATCACACCTTGGAGGTGTGACCTGACTCAGGGGAGTTCTTGAGGAGAGTTCTTGAGGAGGAATGAAGCCCCTGTCCAGCTGATAAGGCTCACCCACTTTGCTGGGCTGAGGACTCAGTGCACATATCTGAGCAGAGCACTGAGTGTTCCTGTTTCTCTTGCACTGTCAGCCCGCTGAGCTGTGAGGAATGTGATCCTCCTCCCTCTATCCCTTTATCAGCACACTATTACTCCACAGATTTGTAACTGTCTTGCATTTGCCTTCGCAATCCTGACGCAAACCCATCAGATCTGGGGAGTGAATTATGACTTTAATACGGACATTTTGCTTGATGCTCCTTCCACAAGCTGATTCCAGTTATGGGAACAAGAGGAACATATGTTTGGGGGAAAAAAAAAAAAGCTACAGCTCTTTCTGTAGTGATATCTATCTGTGCTGGCAGGGTCCTTCCTGGTGTTATTCCAACCGATCTCAACCACTCATTTGAGGACTGAGACAACTCTAAGACAGCAAAAAAAGAAATCTTCAAAATTCATCTGCATAAATGGATGTGTAGGTACTTATGGGACAGAGAGGAAGGAATGGCCTCGAGTTGTGCCAGAGGAGGTTCAAGTTGGATATTAGGAAAAATTTCTTCACTGATGGAGTGATTAAGCATTGGAACAGGCTGTCCAGGGATGTGGTGGAGTCACCATCCCTGGAAGTATTCAAAAAATGAGTGGATGTGGCACTTAGTTGACTATGTGGTATTAG